>BMAV01019695.1:361547-414580 GCA_019973955.1 Trichonephila inaurata madagascariensis | reverse complement strand
AAAGCAACTTTTTGGGAACTTGGACTCAACCCGTGACTCGTCAATCTAGTACAAGTTCGCGACTATGACCATTCGGCTACTGGGGCCACAGATTTTTTTCCAAAAGGGCCTGCGTATTGGTATTTTAAACCCTTTTTCAGATGTTTATTCCCTCGCAGCTGGTAACATTTTTGCCCGGCCCCCTATGGCGACACCAATACCGCAAAGTATTTTTGACGCCCGTTTTTTCCCCCAGAGGGAGGGCCCTGACCTGACGTCAAATCTGTACTGAGATTTAATTTTGCCGAAGGTCCACTCTAGGGATTTTTTACATCCGTATAATCATACAAATGGCCGGTGTCGTTTTTTCGCACGAAAATCCCCGACTTGGGCCGGGGGTTAAACCCGCAAATTCGAAGGCTAGCAAAAACCCCAACCAGCCACGGAACCGATTAGATTTTTTGGGTTTATTGATTGGTTAATTGCATATTGAAGTCGCAATCAGAAGATACGCTAAAGTTATTCGCGAGGGGCCCATTTTGGAACCCGGTAAAGTTACGGTGACCCCCTGAAAGGGAACCCCCCAACCCCCAAACCGTAGGTTTTTTCAAAACCATATTTAGGTAACTTTTGTTAATTTTGATTAAAAAATGGTTTTGATCCAGTAATTTGCAGTGGTTCTCTGTTCTCCCTCCACGTCTTAGCAGACTTTTTTGTGACGGAGAATGTACTGATTTCTAACAACGAAGGCTACGACTGATGAAAGACCGTTATTTACTAGGAACTGGGATGCACACCCGAATAGCTGATATTGGGGATATATTTATAGACAAAATTTATAAACTATGACTATTCCCTCAGTAAACCTTTTAACTGTTATTTTCGAGATTGTTTCTGGCACGGCACTGGGCTGTGGTAGCCCAGTGGTCAAGATATCGGATCATGGCAGGAGTCAGGGTTTGGGGAGTACTACTAAAGACCCACCGTGTGGGGCAGCGATGCACGTTAAATCTGTGATGAAACGTCCTCCCCGTTGGTGTGGTGTTAGGAGGGGGGATTTCCCACTCAGGTGTCCCAGTCACTTCCAGGTTCAAAAATTTCATGGTCCACGCCAAAAACCCATGAGCTGAACAGTGCGACGTTTATTCCTCACCGCGACGCGGGGTGGTGATCCAAAACGTCACGCCAGTATTAAAAAGAGGAAATTTTTTGGGGGTTTTGTACTTTTTGGGTTGGGAAATCTTTGGGTTTAGAAAAATTTCCTTTTTCAACAATCCGAAAACGCTAGAAAAAAATACTATAATTTTTACATTTATTGGACAAGGTACTCTGGAATATACATTTTTGCTCTATAGAATGTAGTTGAGAAACGTATTACATTTTTAGAATTTCGAATCCAAGTTGTAGAAAAGCTTTTTCATAATATTAATCTTATTAGTGATGTTAACTCTGCGATATAATATTAAATATATATAAATATTTTTCTTTACGTAGGTGTTTTTAGATATTTAGTAAGGTAAAATTATTTTTGTGTTAGAAAAGTGAAATAAAAAAATTATAATTAATTTAAAGTTGAGCATTTTCTTTCCAGGGAAATTATTTTCACAATTAGGATTAAAGACAGCTGTAAATTTATTTTTACATAATATATTAATGTTTATCCTATTTATAAAAGTGCGATTGGAATTTTTGTATAATTTATAAATTTTTATACTAAAAAAAAATGAATGGAATATAATTTTACTACTGCTTTTTTTTATGAAGAAAAAATGTCGGTGGAAGAACTTTATACTTGTTATTAAACTTGATTTTTTACTATAGGTTTCCACATAATCGCAAAATTTTTTTAAAAACCCTACAAGCAGTTCTGTAAACACAGAAAATAAGTAATGGTGACTAATTATTTTTTTATATAAATTAATCTCAAAAGATGAAAATTTAATAGAAGTTAAAAAAAATAACCGCAAAATAAATGACTTGAATGATTGCAATCATTAAATTCTCTTTTGTGATATGCGTAAAAATTTTTGTAAATAATTATTGCGCACATATTTCTCAGAAGTATATATGATCCTTTTCCCAACCTATTTTTTTTAACAGCATAAATTTCACAAAGTTTTTTCACGTATTTTACATACAGGAATAGTCATGAAATGTAATCAATATCAAAAGATAAAAGAAACATAAATATGATAAAAATTTGCTAAAGCTTTTTTATAAGTATTTTTTTAAAAACTAAATTTTTGCTCGAATAATAGTTCTTAAAAACTTAAAAAAGGTGCATTAGGTTCCACCGAGATTTGAACTCGGATCGCTGGATTCAAAGTCCAGAGTGCTAACCATTACACCATGGAACCTCGCATCAGATGCTCTTGTTAAAACATCATACGGATTTATTTATGCTACTGGTTCTTTTCAGCATCCTGAACAAACCGTCTGGAAGTTTAAACGGAGGACGAAAGGCACACATCTTGAGTTTCATTTCTCGGAGTTGTTAGAGAATTGTATTGATATCGTATCCTTTTTCTCTGTTTTTTTTTTTAAAAAAATTGGCTTAATGAAGGTATAGTTTTTAATCTATAAAAACAGGTATTATAAAAAAAAATTTATAAGTCAATTCCTACTCAGATCAACAAAGAAAAATTTTATTTCAGCTACTTTATATTAAATAGTTACAGTTAATATAAATATGTATATACATATGACAGAATCACGACATTAAGTGGTCACTAATTTTAATTAATTATCATTAAAGTATCGTATTGTCATCAAAACAATCGTGTATACAAAATTTAAGTTTAACCGAATGCTTTAAAACGTGAGAAAAAACCTTTTCAAGTTTGTACACAAGTCGCCAAAAGGGTCACTAAGTCGCCAAAATGATGCCAACGTGGCTGTATTTGTAATTCTTTAAATAATTAGTTTTAATCAATTAATTTATATTAATTATAATTAAATTTTTGTATTGACATCCACAATAATTGTGTATGTAAAATTTGAGTGTTTTAAGAATATTTTATTAACGATTGAAAATTCCACCAAGATAAATAAATAAATATATAAAGAGTGCGAGCTAATAGTGTGTATAGAAATTGAACAAGCTTTGTTTTCCGAAAAACAGTTTCAATCACAAAAATTATAAAATCAAAATTATAAGATATTCGATTAAATAATATAAGATGCATCGCCAAATTTTGCTTTAGTGCGACACTAATCAGATAAAAAAAAATACACATTCGAGATATCTACAGCAGAGTAAATGAGTGTTTGTTCACGTCGCACGAAAAAGAAACATGAGGACGATTGACGACGGACCTCGCAGTTTGAGCCATGGTCAAGGATGGCACCTGAATTGGCCCTTCTCTCCCCGAACTGCCACACCACGACAACGGAAAGAATTAGAGCCACGGCAGATTTGACGTGCATTAGCCCTTTCAAACAGCGAGTCTTCAGTGGTGTGGATGAGGGAGAGTTGCATTAATAAAGCTGCACGAAGGTTATTGGTGACGGAGCTCGAAATTTTAATCCATGGTCAAGTGATGAGGACAACACTTGAGTTCTGGCACTCCCTCTTCTAACATCCAGATCACACAAACGGAAAGACGTTTGAGTTTTGGTTAATTTTGAGTGTATCATTCCCCTCCACACGGTGTGTCTTCAGCGGCGCTAGGCTAGAGCTTATTTCAAGCCAACCACAAGTCAGTGACCCTGACCACTTGGCCACTACGGTCTTCGGTGAAGTTAGGCATTGAACACATGGTAGGCTGGCCACGATGTCGTGACTATGATTACGTGACTATCTCGGCCACTATATCTTCAGCGGCATAAGGACTCCAACGTATGACTAGACACGAACGTAGGAGATTCAAATATTTTCGAATAATGGATAATTTTCAAATTTAAATACCGTGCTGATGTGTTCCTTCCTTTCCTTTTTGCAAAAAAAAAGAGATTAATTTGGATCCGACTACGTTCGGCCAGATTTTAAAAAGCGATAAATGGAAATTTTTATTAAGTTTTACCCCTTTGATTAAACTCATGATAAAATTGTTTTAAGGATCCGGACTACGGAAGCGGGGGAAAAAACGGAAAAATAATTTTTTGATATGAGTGTCATTATTTTAGAATACATGTATACAATTGTTTTTAAGGGTTTTGAAAAAAATTTTTTAAATAAATATTTCCCAAAAAATTAACTTAGAATAAATTTTTTCCAAAAGTTTCCTTTTTTAAAAAAAGCTTTTTTTAAAATTTTCCCCCAAGTGACCCTGTACAAAGGTCAACTAAATGTTTGAAAATATAACTTATAGAAGAGTGGGTTTATCCATATTTTCAAAGGGGGAGAATTTTAAAAGAAAAGGATAACAAAAAATTTCCCTGGGTTTTAACTCTGAAAATAAGTGAATTTTTAAAAATCTTAGTTGAGCCTCTGAGAGGTCTGAAATTTCAGACAAAATATTATTATAATGCATTTTTCAAAAGAAAGAGCTTTAAAAAAGATTTTTTAATAATTTTTTGCCAAATTTGTATTTAAAATAATTTTTTTCAAAAATTTTTAAAACAATTTTATACAAGTCTAATCTAAGTGACACTAAATATCTAAAATTATCCATCTATGCACTTTTAAAATCACGGTTCCAACGTAGTCGGATACTAAGGAATTACATAAAAAATATTTAAACATATTTCGGCAAAATGAACTTAGAATAACCTTTTTCAAAATGTTTCCTTTTGGGAAAAATGTTTATATTATAATAATATTTTGCCTATATATAGCCCCAAACCCTTTCGTAAGAAGCCCACCTATGATTTTTGAAAAATTTCACATTATTTTCAGGTTACAACCCATTGAAATAATTACGGCTTTTTCTTAAAATTTCTCCCTTCTGTTCTCGTAAAACATGGATAAAACCACTTCTAAGTTACATATTTAAAAAATTTCTAGTTGAGCCTCTGTCAGAGGTCTGAGCTAATATAAAAAAATATTATTACAATAGAAGACAAAAGTATATTTTGAAAATGGGTCATTCTATGTTCATTTTTGTCAAAAAAATGTACAAATATTTTTTATTGTAATGCTATTCTTAAAACCATTTTATATACGTTTTCTAATCTAAGTGACACTAAATATCATAAATATTATCCATTTATACGCTTTTGCAAAATCACGGTTCTGAACGTAGTCGGATACCTTAAGTCCCTATGATAAAGAGATAATATTTTATTCGACAATGTATTTAAATCTCAACTCAGCCTTTCATTCCTACTGCAATGGATCGATAAATGAGTACAAAGCTAGCTTGGGGACTTAAAAACTAGGAGTCTCACTTCAGACTGACCACCTGATCGGGACATCTGCTCATGCACCTCACCGCCCTATGGTCCCGTATACTGGGATGGTCACAGCCGGCCCTGACTCTCATGGGCTGTTGCGCCACTGAGTTTGAGTTCATATATTTAAATTAATGAGAAATCCATATTAATGTAAAAATATTGCTCTGATATTCAGTATAAAAACTTAAAATATTCTGCTATGTGCGATTAAACTTTTGGAGAAATCTCAATGATTTTGTTTTTATTTATAACTCTAATTCCTTTAATTTGAAATAAGCAAGTAGAAACAAAAATTGACGTCATTACATTTACTCAGTAACTCCGCTAGATGAAACGTAAGCCATTTGCTCCTATTTACAGTTGAAACTTCAATCGAGTTTGTTCAGTATGAGGGTGAATGAGTAGAGCAAACAAATACCTATGACGCCTTCATAACACGTTTTGGCGTCCGGTTCCATGGTGTAATGGTTAGCACTCTGGACTTTGAATCCAGCGATCCGAGTTCAAATCTCGGTGGAACCTGCTGTATTTTTTTTTTTTTTTAAAAATAATATTCGGGTACACACGTATTACTTAGTTTTTAGACTTTATTAATTTGGTTGTGAAGTTTTTTTTTGTTAAATAAGCATTTTAATATGGGTTACTGGTAACTTTTTGAGATTCATCCTGTAATATGAACTTGAATAAATATTCAGTGAAGATATCCTTAAGTTGCGATAATTGTAGCCGTGGTAATAGAATGGTCAGATCACACACATGCAAAGTGTATCAGTCAATACGTTCTATAGGAATTTTTCTCGAATATTTGAAAATATTTTAGCATTTTTTTTTCAAAACAGATGTACTCTTTTCTTTGAGAAATATCTTGAAATATTTCTATTTTCTAATTATCGAATCTAATTCATAAAAAAGCATTTTATTTCTAGAATAATAGATTTTCGATGATAAATAATTTGTAAAGGCAAAGTTTAAAACGAATTAAATAAGTAATTAATTTTTTTTAAAGTCAATTTTTACAAAGGTCAACAAAGAAATTTTTTTTCGTTTATTAAATTTAATTAAGGAATTAATATTTTGAAAAAACGTATTAAATAAAGTGTCATCCACAAAGTTAAAAAGATATTTGCTGTATAACTTCCGTGGATGAATAAAAAGTATTTTATTAAAGATTGAAAAATTTGAACAAGATTATATATATATATATATATATATATATTATATTCCAATCTTAACACCATTTTGTGTTGGACCTCTGAGTAGCGGGTTGCTTTCTTTCTTCATGGTTTATGTTTTTGTATGTAAGTTTTTATCCTAATTTTTCTATAGAAAATTTTCTTATTATTCCTCTTTTTGAGAGATACATTAATGTTCTTTTCATAATTTCATTTTACTATATTGTCAGGTGTATCATCAACGTGTGTTAAAAATAAGCTTAACTTTTCAACATGGATCCATTTTTTCTTTTTTTTCTGTAATGTCGAAAATTTCTGCTGTACGGGGAAGGTGGATCCATAAAGCATTGTAACCCTAAATCACTGGCCTAATTCAGCGACAGAGTTTTAGAAATCATAATAGGTCTCCAGTTTAGTCCAAAGACTTTGTGTTTGTTTCTACTTTTGTTGTGTCTCGTGAACTCCAATTTCTGTCTTCTTTGGTATTGTAGGTTTTAGAACTTTAGCACTTTTATTTTATTTTTATATATTATATATATATATATATATATATATATATATATATATATATATATATATATATATATATATATAGAGAGTATGAACTAATAGTATGAATTGAGAAAACCTATATTCTTTTGGAAAAACTTACGCCGTTAGAAACTCAAATAATAATTGTTAATTAACTCTACACAAAATGTATTAATTAACCTTAAAACTTGGTAATACATCAGCTGTACCGTGAATTTTTTGCTCATTTCCTTTGGGGGTACACTTGCTGTACAAAGCGATATTGAGACAGATAGTCCCTAAAAAAAGAGAGGAGGGGGTGAATTGTACCGCAGCCGATGAAAGCGAAAAAACAATTGCGATGTAGCATATGTACCACAGGGTTTTAAAGGTTAAGTCATAATATTAATATTAAAACACATTAGGATCCAATTAAAATATAGAGTAGTAATGTATTGTTTACTTTGTCCATGCCTTATAGTAGATAGCTGTAGTTTTGGGTTTCGTAGGATATGCAGCAACAAAGGCTATTATCTCGACTTGTAGTGGATATCACCCAGTGGCGCAAACAAGGGGGAGGGTCCCGATTCCAGCGACCCCCATCGCTCTTGCCTTTTTTTTTATTGATTTTAATCCTATGTATATAGTATGTAAAATTTAATTAAGTATTTGTTATTAATAATTAATTTTATTAGTTAATACTAATTATTTATTCAATAATTAATTTTTCACTGTTTTTTGTTCCCGAAAATCGAAAAAACCAAAGACTAGTTGCAATATGGTCATCTTGTCGACCATACTTTGTGGGTCAGCTTAAGTTAGAGGTGGGGGATTCTCAAAATGAAGAGATATTTTAATTCTTAATATGGCTATTAAGAGTTTAACTTAAATTATATATTGAACAAACTTATATTAAGTGAGAATAAACCAAAAACACAGCCGTAACTAAAACAGATCGCAATTGATCAAATTATCTAAATAATTATATTATCCTCCTACTCTCAATCCTAATAATATTACGATTTCTTGTATCAAATGATTTGTCCTTTCCTTGAATTTCCGCAACGGTTAAATCACCTTCAGATATTCAGTTAGGCTCGAGTGCATTAGTATACACCAGTAATGGCCAGATATCCGTGATTCCTTGTTGGCCGTCAAATTACACTTCTACCTTTTCCAAACAGAGCTTTCTTTAAAATTTCCATCCCGCTTACTAAAACTTCTGTTCTTTAAAGGCTATCTTATTTGCATCTATACTTTCGTTTCACTTTGGATTTGGTGGAAAAGATTTGCCATTAAACTTACGTCAAAGAAAACCAGAGGTTATGTTACAGAAAAGACGCGTGAGCCGTCACAACGTTAGGGCGTATTGGAGAATAAGGGGGAATGGTGGATTTTTCCACTATCAGTCCTTGCGACTATCAGTCCATAACACGGCGGGTCCATAGGTGGGTGGAAAAATTTGGAAAAAACTATCTAAACACCCAAAAAAAAAAAAGGGAAAAAAGAAAAGAAATTTAAAAGGGAAAATTCCTCTCGAAACACAACAGGAAAATAAGAACTGAAGGAGGATCTCTGGGGGGGGTGATTTTAAGTGCCTGGGGGACCCGGGGAAGGTTAAAACGGCCCTGAAATTATACCCCTTAAAAACCCAAAACACTCATTCCTTCGTGGGTAAAAATGTTTGGGAGTAGATACACGTGTTTCAGTTTTGATTTTATTTAAAAACCCAAATTTTTAAAGGGAGACAAAGGATGCCCCATAAATTTTTAAAACGCCTGCAGTCCTCGGGACAGTTAGCCCGAAAAATTATTAGGGCATGGGCCAACCCAATAAAGCTCGCCCATTTCCCCAGGTGGGGGGAAAATTAAAAACCCCCAAAGTTGTTACCCCAAAAACATTTTCCGGGGTATCTATTTTCCCCCTTTGCAGCGATCTGCTAACTCCTATGCAAAAAAATCATGGTCAGGTAACGAAAATTGATATTTCCAACTGGAATTTACTTTTTCTACATCCACGTTTTTCCCCAAGCGGATCTTTGATGTATATAAGTAAAACCCAGGAAAAAAAATAAAAAAAAAAGTCAGAGGGGGGGGGGTTGGAATGCCAATTCAGGTATCGACCTCTTTTTTGCCCCGCAAAATTTTAAAAAAAGGATTTTTTTGTTGTAGTAGTAGAGTTTTTTTGGATTAAAAAGAAATGGGCTGTTAAAAAACGTTCGAGATAGGCACAGAAACAAACAAAAAAAAGAAAAATCGTAAAAAATTTTAATGCGGGGTTGGGAAAATACTGAAAGCGGTAAAAACACTTATTCAAAATAACTTATGTTTTAAAAAAAATATTCCCTTTTAAAAAAAAAAACCCGGAATTAAGAAAATTTTTTTTAAAAAAAAAAAAAAGATTTTTTAAAAATATCTTATTCGGATTTTTTTTTTCCCGGAAATTTTTACGGTAAAAATTTTCCCTTAAAAAAATGAAATTAAATACGAAAAAAGCTTTGGCTTTTGTTTTCTACGAATAATTTTTTCCCTTTGGGAATATTTTAGAGTTTTTAAAAATTGGTTTTTATTTTTACAATTTTTAAAATTGTGTGTACGCTTTCCCCTTCCTTCATGGTTTATAAAAAGTTTTCGCCTGTTTTTCCCAAAAAAATTCATTCATTGATTTGAGCTTAAAAATTTATAAAAAAGAACAAAAAAAATTTTTTAGAAACCCCATTTTATTTAATTTGCGTTTTAGTGTTTTGGAAAAAATATACTTCCCAAAATGTTTTTTCCAACCCTTAAAATTTTAATTTTGACATCTGTAATTAAATCGCATTTGTTTTGTTTGTTTTTAATATTCCCGAATTTTGGGAAGTTTTCCAAAAACTTCAAAAAATTCTGCTTAAAAAATTGGAGGGTCACACTTGGGGTTTTTTTGGGCCCAAAAAAAAATAACATGCAACATAAAAGTTTAAAAAATTCCCCAAATTCCGTAATAACCCCCATGAATTTTTGCTTAAAATTAAATGTTAAAAAAATATGCTCAGAAAAAAATTGACTAATATTTTTTAAAAAGCGCTTTTTGGAAAGGGAAATAATTTTGGTAATAACTGACTTTTCACTACCCCAACTTATGTGAAATTAGGTTTAAAGCGATTTTCAAAATCCATTCGTCTTTTTTTTTTTTTTTTTTTGTGCTATGTTTTTTTTTTTCACAAGTCCTACTATTGGGTTATTTCCCATATATGGATATATCTTAAATTTAGTTTTTCAATCGCAATAAAATACTTTTTTTTTCATCTACTTTTAGTTCAAATACATCTTTTTTAAAACCCAGTGGATGACATTTGATGTTTAAAACACTTTTTTTAAATATAAATTATTCATTTAAATTTTAATTTAAAGAATATATAAATAGTAACAAACAAGAAAAAAAAAATCCCAAAACCATATAAAAAAAGGAAAAAACCGTTTGGAATTTTCCCGTAGCCCCAAAAAGCGCGTTTGGGCTTTTAATAAAAGGGGGGGTTCGAAACCCCCCCTGGGAAAAGGGCCCAATTTTTAGTGTTTCTTTTTCACTATATTTTATTGGAATAATTAACTTTTAAATTTATGAATAAATAGTAATATATAAACACAAAAATAATAGTCCAACCCCCCCTAAATAGAAAGGGAAAAAAGGAAAAATTTCAAGGAAAATCGCTTTTTTTTTGTCCTTAATTTTTGCCCATTTTTTATTCTATGTTTTTTAAATACTTATATTAATTGGGAATTTTTTTAAAGAACTTAAAATAAAATGTTTTGTTTAAATTAAGTGAATTTACTTAAAAAAAATTGTTTTTTTTGTAACCCTTTTTTTCCTTTTTATTAAAAAGCTTTTTTTTAACTTGCAATGTAATTTGTTCAAATTTGGGAAACTTTTAACTCAAATTTTGAAACTGATGTCTTAAACCAATTAACGGGAAATTTTTTATACACGTTTAACGGATGATAATGCATGTTTTTTACCCCTTTTTTATTCCGGGTATCGCAATTAGTTAAAAAATTTTTAAAATTTAAAAACCCTTTTCCCCTGATAGCTTTTTTTTTCTGCCGAGCAGTTTATCCATTGAGCTTTAAAAATTTTGATTTTTTGACTTTTTTAAAAAACCCCTCGATTCTTTCTATGAACTTGAAAACAAAAAAAAATTCCAAACGGGATCATTTACCCACGATACGGTATAACCCCTTATAAAAATAATGATATTTTCTATTTTTTACGATTTTTCCTAAAATGAGTCAAAATTGATGCGTTTTCATAAAAATGATTTCTAAATCGTTCCGTATGAAATTTTTTTGTGTAAAAGAATCAATATTCTGCACTGAGAAAGTTCAGGCTTTTCTCTTTTAAAATCTGTGATTTAAAAAATAAAATGCCTAAAACTCTTTTTTTACGATTTTACAAAAAATACTCACATTTTTAATAAACCATTTAAAAACTTCATCATTTTTACAGATAATCGCACGAAACTTTGTTCGTTTGTAGAATAGTATTATCCAAATTCTGCACAAAGATTGAAAAAATTGGTTTAAAATTACGGATTTTAAAATTTTCTTGTGTTTTTCGTTTTTAATGTAGTATTATAGTAGAAGCAAGGGGAAAAAAATGAGTTTTAATATTTTGATTAATTTTGATTGTCCAGTGTTCTTTTGGTCTTACAGTGTTTATTACCCCCCCCATTATCCTCTTATTGCTGCCCGAGTGAAATATCTATCATATCTATCATATATGATAGATATTTATATATATCATATCTGGCGGGAAAAAAGATTGAGTACCCCTGAGCTACCCTGTTCAAAATTAACCGGCAAACGACCTTGCAACAATGATGCTTTGAATGAAATGAACAGCCTGAGAAGCCTGTCCAGCTGTAACTATAAAGTAAAAAATAAATTAAAAGTAAAAAAACCTTTTTGAAAACAAACTTTTATTTAAATGCTCTAAAAAATAAAATAAACTTTTCTTTTAAAACTTTTTTTTGCTATCAACTTATAACGTCACTACACACTTTATGTTATAAAAGCTTGTCGTGAGATTTACCTGTGTAGATAAACAAGCAAATTAAATAACTTTAAATGATTAATTTTAATTTTTAAAATTTTCAAACTAAGTAAATAGGAGTACTTAAGTCTCGACACAAGCTTTTATATCGTAAATTGTGTAATGACGTTAGAAGTTGAAAACAAAAAAAGTTTTAAAAGAAAAGTTTATTTTATTCTTTTTAGAGCATTTTAATAAAAGCTTGTTTTTTAAAAAAAGTTTTTTTATTCTTATTTTATTTCATTTCTGAAACACAGACTTAATCAGTGTCAGAGCCTGATAGAATTGGCAAAGTGATTGAAGAAGTGTTCGATCTTGGCAGACAAATAAATTTAGAAGTTAATAGTAATGACATTATACCGGCACAGTGGTCGAGTGATAGCGTATCGCGCTTCCACACCGCACTTCCGGGTACTATGCCTGGGCTGGAAAAGGTCGACTCAACTTTTCATCCCTACTGCAGTGGGTCGATAAATGAGTACTAAGCTTGCTTGGGGACTTAAACACTGGGGGTCTCGTTTCAGACTGATCACCTGATCGGGACATCTGCTCATGCACCTCAGCACCGAATGGTCACGTATATTGGGATGAGAACAGTGGCCCTGGCCCTCATGGGCTGTTGTGTCACTGAGTTTGAGTGATGTTATTAAAGAACTGCTGGGTTCTAACAATCAGGAGCTGATGAGCTCAAAGAAGTGCATGAGCAAGAGCAAGACACTGAAGAACTTGAGTCTTTAGTTCAATCAGAAGATCAAATGACGGCTGGGAATTTGACAGAAGGCCTCAGTTTAATTTTGAACAAGTAATATAAAAAAAATTTTTTAAGTCAATTCCTACTTCGATCAACAAAGAAAAATTTTATTTTAGCTACTTTTTATTAAATAGTTACAATCAATATAAATATGTATATACATAGGACAGAATTACAACATTAAGTGGTAATTAATTTTTATTAATTACTATTAAAGTATCGTATTGTCATCCAAAACAATCATGTATATAAAATTTCAGTTCAACCGAATGCTTCAAAACGTGAGAAAAATACCTTTTAAAGTTTTGCCACAAGTCGCCAAAAGGGTCGTTAAGTCGCCAATATGGCTGTATTTGTAATTCTTTGAATAATTAGTTTTAATCAATTAATTTTTATTAATTATTATGAAATTATTGCATTTTCATCCAAAATGATCATGTAGATAAAATTTCAGCTCAATTGAGCGCTTTAAAATGTATTTTATTAACGATTGAAAATTCCACGAAGATAAGTAAATAAATATATACAGAGTGTGACCCCTAATAGTAGGAATTGAAAAAGGATTACAAATTCTAGGAAATATAGACTCCAACGAAGAGCATATTTTTTCAACAAAACAAGGGATAAAAAAATTATTAGCATGCTCAGAGGAAATTTTTGAGGGAGAAAAAATCTTTGAGAATGCAGAATAGTTTGTTAGATTCTATGAAACCTTTCATACATCAAAATAACTTAGGTTTTCGATTTTGTGTGTTGATGTTGTCTTTGATTTTATTACTCATTTCGTTTTCTAAATTGTTATTTTCTTCCGTCTTCAACTGAACGTGGTTTATATGTATTTATATGCGAAATCATACCCCGACTTACGCGGTTATCATTCAATCCCACCCATCTTGTAAGTTCGGGGTATTACCGTATTATTTATATGCACATTTGCATTTTAAAAATTTGTGAGACAGAAAACATGAAACTTTATTTTTTGGGTTCTCTTGTTTAAGGCGATATGGTACCATCTTTAAAAATTTTTTTATTTTTAATATTTGATATTTGGTTTTAATTGTATTTTATAAAGGTTAATATTTAATAATAATTCCATACAAAAATTTTAATTTATTGCAAAATGTTTGTAAAATTTAAAGTTTTTAAATTTTTTTAAACATTTTTTAAACCTGGCTTTTAAATATGTTTCTTTTTCAAAAATTTTTTTCCAAAGTACCTTATAATATACTACATAAAACTGTGCATGGGTTTATTTCTGCTACTGCTCTTTATTTTTTATTAATTTTTTATAGTTAAACTTACAAAATTCTCGAAAACATTAATTTTGATTTTGAAATTTTAGAAAAGTACTAAACATGTTAGAGCTAATTCAATGCACAGTTTTACAAAACATACATTTCAGAACATGTATAAAAGTTTCAAACCCTTACTTCAATTATCAAAAAGCCTTAGGGTTTTGAATAACAGTGAATGTACAAAAATTCAACATGGAGAAAAATGAGTTTAAAGTTTTCATTTTCTTAAATAGCATGATAAAAAATTCCTCCAATAATTTGAAACTTTTATGTAATGTTAATTAGTTTGTTTCAAACTGCTTACCACAAATTTTTTTAAAAATTTACAAGAATAAAAGAATATACTTGTATAATGAATATATAAACAAAAGGTCAATATTTCATAAAACATTATCTTAACAATTTTAAAAAAAATTTCACACACATTTAGAGTTTATTTCATGCGCAGTTCTATACTACTATAATAAACAACATGTACACAAATATTCATACTCTTTTTTTTCCATAATTTTAAGAGCCTGAATATATTCACAAAATCCATAGGCTCTTCCAAAATTTACTCGCAAAGAAGCATTTTTGCAAGTATTACATAAAAGATTTGTTAATGCATTTTATCAATAATGACGTATGTTGGAGATCTGGATATACCAGTATATTTTTCATCCAAACGAGAAAAAAGTATTGCATTCTTCTTCAAGTCTTGCACACCTCAAGTTAGTGTTTTGAAACTTCTGAACTTGTCTTAGCATCTGAAAACCACCTCTTCAAAGCTTTCGTTGTGGCAGATTTAGTATTTTTTAGGCCTAGGCATTTTAACTTTTGGAGAAATCAACAAATTCCTTGTCGTAAAACAACTTTTCTTACTCTTCAGAACACAGAGTACAAAAATATAGTTAAATTTGTAGGGACAGAACTTCAAAGAAAACGCAGTAGAATAACTCTCATATAATCAAAACAAAACAATTATTTCATTTCAGCTTAAACACTCATCAGCGTGGAGTAAAAAAAAAATTATTCCTTATTTATCAAGCTCTTTTCTAGCAGACGATCTGAAAAGTGGGCGTGGCAGCTTTTTAGTCTACTGACATGCAGCAAAATGGATAAATAACTGAATAAAAATAAAGATACAACTCTGAAATTTTGCGAACACATTAAGAAGGATTAAAAGCATCATATAAGCCAATAAAAAAATCGATAGTTTGATAATTTTTAGGGTACCATATCGTCTTAAGGTTTTGGATTTCATATAATGAATTCCGAGAATTTTCATGGAGTTTATACATAGATCTTTTTCTTGGCCCAGTTTATTATGATAAAAACTGTGTCCTGAAAATATCAGGTAAATATTTTGGTTAACACACACATTTATAGCAATTTTTATTGCATTACACAGGATAACTTAAAACAATACTGAACAAAAAACCCCGCCTCTTTTAACCTTTATTCCAGGAAGTCTTTTGAAAGACCTCTTTGAATAAGCTTTCATATTCCAAATTTTCTGCATAATTGTACCGTATTTTATAATAAACTAAAAAATTGTTCTTCGAGGGGGGAAATTAAAAAACAAACGTTTTTAAAAAGTTTTTAATGAGTTAGATCATTCACACCAAAACTTAACACTCGACGTTTGCGCCGGTGTGTCGGCATAAATTGAAAATTAAACAAAGGGTTTTTTCATATCTCGTGAAGGGGAAAAAAAATATTTTTGTTTTTAAATCTTTAGATCTAATAGCTGATAAAAGAGGGGATTTTTTTCTAACACCCCGTAACTCTTCTGCGGATTGATTTTTGAAAAAACCTTCCTAAGCTGATCTCTGTTCAACAATTGTTACAAATTTTTGTAACAAGCTTTAAAAAAGTGTTTTTATTCGGGTTTAAAAAAGTTTTTTTTTTTGTATTTATTTTTATTTTTAAAATTGTAGTATTCTCAAGCAATGGCGTGTTCTTTGCATTATAATGGTGATTCAATGGAAAAATAGCGAAATGTTGGGGATAGAGCCAAGTTGGACTCATTTTTGGTGACCCTATTGGCAACTTAGCTATTGATTGAACGCTGAAGAAGTTGATATGCTGTAGCGCCACCTGGTGGGAAAAACCCGCAAAAAGGAAACAAAAACCCCATAAAAAAAAACATATACATCCCAATATTCATAGTGATGGGTTGAACGGTGTTGGGGAAGATTAGATACAAACATAAATTTTTATAAATATGACTAGTGAAGTCCCGTTCAGAACGAATGAATTTTTTAAAAAAATTTTAACGATCCGGTTGACAAGCACTAGATTTAAATGTTGGGGGAAACTGGGGAAAGATTCCACAAAAAAATAAAATTTTCGGAAGAAAAAAATGGACTGGGTGGGTAGAACATTTCATTTTTATTCAAAAGAACAAAACTTTTTTTTGGGATATCTATAAAAAACCCACCTTTTTGATTGGTCGTTTTTGGGAAAGGGAAAGATTTAAAAATTAAAAGTCGAAAGATTCTTTTTGACGTTTTTCAAAATTCCCCGGACTAATTTCCTACGAAACAAAATCATCTTCTTAAAAAACAGATTTATCAGAAAAACCTGAAAAATTATAATAACGACATTTTTTTAGAATAGTCAAAAATATGCTGAAATTTGGGCAAACAGTTTGGGAACAAACCGTTCCATCAGTCTAACATTAAATTTTAAAAACGAAATAAAATTTTGAAAAAACGCTTCTATGTGGACTTTTTCACCCCAAAAGTATCAAAGTACTTTTTTTAATTCGGGTCTTTCCATTTCGGTAGTTTAAAACAACAAAAATTTTGGGGGAAAAAATTTTTTACCCAAATTCCCGGGTGTGTTATATATATATACCATATCTTGTTCAAATTTTAAATTTTTAAAAAAAATACTTTCTATTCATCCATTCAAAGTGGGAATTAATTTAAAATTTTTTTTATATATATTTACGTGTTTATGTTCATTTATCGGTCAAAGATTTTTCATGCTTTTTCTCTCGCATTTTGTCCGACTATTCATTTTTGTCATTCATCAATGGTTTTTTCGATTGGTCATTGTATTCCATAAAACGTAACAAATACATTAAAAGGGGCAATAAAATTCCCTATTGTGCTGAAAAAGCACCAAAAAAACACCTGGATTTTTAGAAGGTATGATTCGTTTTTTTTAACTTCATTTTACATGTGAAGGGGCTATTTTAAAAAATTTTTGAGAAAATTAAAAAATATTCATGTTGTTGCTGTAATAAGGTGTTTGCAAAACAGACAACTCTTCCATAAATTTCATTTATTTTATAGTATCTTAATAAATATTTAAAAAAAAAAAGGCATTTTATGACATTTTTAGAATGCCTAGTTAGATACGTGTTGTTTATTCGGCAAAGGATTTAACTTATTTTTCTTTCCCAAAAACTGAACTCTTAATGACGAATTGCATTTGTCTGTTTATACAAAATTTTTGGATATTTTTAATACATTTAGAAATTTTCGAGATTATTTATGAATCAATGAGGCAATAAAAAAATGCTGGAGTATAGTTTACGTTATGAAGAAAAATGATTTTTGGAATATAAGGAGTAAGGATTTTTGACTACTATCATTAGTTTGGATCAAAAAAAAGATTTTGGGGGTCCGGAATCCTATATAGGGCCCCAGAAAAATTACGAAGTTTGTATTTTCTTCAGAAACTACTTTTTTCTAAATAACTTTTTTGTAGGTTATGTGTACATCAATAAAACTTTATCGAAGGGTTTTGTATTTTTGTTAAAAATTAAAGTAATTATGAATTTTTTAAAATTTTTTTATTTTTTTGTTCCTTTTTTGGGTTTTAAAAAAAGCTTATTAAAACAAGTTTGTAAAGACTTTTTCCCCTCCATTTTTGTAAACCTATTAAAAGTATACTTCAAAAAAGAGGATCATATATCTTGGTTTTGAGAAAAGATACATAAAGCGAAAAATATTAAAATTTGAGAAAACAGGTTTAAAAAAAATTTGAAATTTTTATTTATTTTTTTTATATTTTCCCAGAAGCATATGAGGCACATTTTCTTTATTCTCCGCTCCTACAAAAGACTCTTATAATTTTCTTTTTTTCATTGTTTTTAAGAATTTAGCCTTTATTTTGGATCTCAAGATGCTTCGTTGGGCAACACGGATTCTACGTGTATCTAATTTTTTGAAGCATGACGCACAGTTATAACCTGGTTCAATACCACAATGTGTTTTAAGATCATTAATTTTGTTACATGACTCCTATCGAATTGTGCAATAGCCATATGTATCCCTAATTTTAGAGTTTTTAATTCCACAAATGTAGATTTTGGAATCACTGTCATATGGTGTTATTAAATGACTCATTTAGGTTCTGATTCTTTCAATGTAGACATTTTCTTAATAACAAATGATCACCTTGATCTCTAAAATTGGTTTTATTTATTTAATTTTGTTATATAGCACGTGTGTATGCGTTCATGATCATAGTGCCTTTCGTTACATTCAGCTTCCATCTTTTGAAACTTGCACCATGAATTTATACCCGCAGGACACAATCCACGTCAAGAGCTCTGGGTTGAAAACAGAAGATGAAAAAAGGTAGCCCAAACACAGCAGTTTTCATACTGTGTAGATCAAGGGTGTCAAACTCAAAAGCTAACTTGAGCCAAACAAACAAGGTTTAACTGCAGTTGGGCCGCAAAAAAAATCTATATTCATGGAGACGTTATTTTATTTCAAATTATACATTATTATAAACATATATATGGAGCAGTGGGTAGCCTGTGTTAAAAAGATCGGACTCCAGCCCGGGGAAAGGCTGGGTCGATGAAAAAAAGAAACGAAATCACAATATATTTTTCCTTTCTAAATTATATAATTTTCTGCAATTTTTTTTATTTTAATATATTTAAGCTTTTTTCTCTCTTCTTTTTTTGTGATATTAGATTAGTGTAAAACTCGTTCAACAATTACATAAAAAAGTGTTATCTCTAATATTTTTTAAACTATTATACCAAATATTCGGAGAACCAGGTATGTTGTTCATTACATTAAAATTAGCTGCCTCAATTGCGGCATGTGTTATCTATGTGACCGACAGCAACATTCTAAAAGAAATTTTTTCGGCTAGACTATTTAACACTAGAAGAAAGGAAGGCCTAGATTTCGATGGATAGATACAGTAAAGGAGGATAAAACTAAGAATTAGAAGAGTTTGGCAGCAAGTACAAGTGGTTGTAGAATCGCCTGGTTCAGAAGGCCTTGGGTTATCACGCCGCGGATGATAATGATGATATATAAGGTTTTTTCCCTTCTATCATTTAAAATATAAAAATATTATTTAATCAATGATGTACCTTTTATGACAGAAGAGAAAAAAATATATTGTAAATTTTTATGAAAAAATGTAAGCAACAAGAGCACGGAATCAACTTTCTTTTGAAAAATTAAAACAATTTTTTATCTTTAGAATGTTTGTTACAGTTCTAATCTATTGGCCATTTTGAATTTGTTAACATATTTTTGCCAAAGAAATTTCCACTTTCCTCCTTAAATTTAGACAAGGGAGTCAATTAAAATGCCACAAAGTGCATTCGGAAGAACAAAACATCTTCAATGTTTCTCTGGAACTATATTTCTATGATTTTTAAAAATATTTTTATACTTATTTTAAATATTCAGATGTAGAGTTTTAGATTTTTAAGAAATAATTATAAATATTTTCTGAAGTCGGAGCAAAAATATAACTTCAGAGAAACTTTCATTAATTTATGCTCGTTCATATACTCTTTATTGCATTTAAATTTATGTATTATATTTTATTGCATTTCGTTTTATTATGTTTTTGTTTCTCTCAACGTATGTAATAAAAAAAACAAAATATAAAAAACCAATTAAACGCATGGGATGAAACGTAACTACAGATGATTTCAATGGACCTAGATTTCGACAACTTGTGTTTAAAATATGCAAACATATTTCAGTTATTAAATATAATGCATGAGTAAGTGACATCTGGAACACAAATTAATATTATTAATAAGCAAATTATATAAAAATTACATTAAAATTCTTTAACCACAAATACAATACTTTTTTCCCCCCCGGTTTTTACAAAAAAATTTAAATTGACATTTGAAAGGTTTAAGGTATCCTATTAGGGTTCCGGAACCATGTTTTAAAAAACCCGGATAAAGGGTTTTTTTAAAAGATTTTTTAGTGTCACCTTGAATTAGAATACAGGGTATAAAATTTTTTTTTAAGGAAATTTTGAAAAAGTTTATTTAAATACAATTTTTTTAAAATAATTAGAATAACCTTTTTTCAAAATGTTCTCCTTTTGTAAAAATAGCTTTATTATAATAATATTTTTCCCTTTTATATAGGTCAGACCTCTGTACAGGGGCTCAACTAAAAATTTTTTTAAAAAACTTCTCATTATTTTCGGTTACAACCATTTGAAATAATTATCGGCTTTTTTTTTCTTAAAAATTTCTCCCCTCTGTTGTGTCGTAAAACATGGATAAACCTATTTTTAAGCTATATATTTTAAAAAATTTCCCTTTGAGCCTCTGTACAGAGGTCTGGGGGCTATATGCAGGCAAACTATTATTATAATAGAACCCAAAAAAGGAGAATTTTTTTTAAAAGGGGTTAATTTCTATGTTCTTTTTTTTGTCAAAATATTTACTTAAAAAATTTTAAAATACTATTTTTAAAAACGATTGTATATACTTTTTCGAATCTAAGTGACACTAAATATCATAAATATTATCCATTTATACGCTTTTTTCAAAAAACACAGTTCCGGGTAGTCGGATACCCAAATATTACTTTTAAATTATATTCCTCTAAGATTGTCTCCTAAAATAGCTTATAGTTCTAAGGGGTTTTATGATGGGGTTTTAAGATCGTTGGCGTGGAGTAAGTAGATTTAAAAGAACTTACTTTTCAGATGCAAGAGTTATACAACATTGTAGTGAGATGATATTCACACAGCCTATGATAATATAAGTTTGATAACATACTTAATGGTAACAAATGAATCGACAAAAGCATGTCAGGTAATGAAATGAACTAGTAAACAAGAGTACGGTCAAATGATAGAGATGAGATCGAACATCCAAGTTATATTCGTCAAACATACTTATTACGTAACATGGGGCTCGGATTCACTTAACATGCACTTATTCCTATACGATTATATTAATATCTTTGGTAAACATTTCTTCGGCTTTGCAACAGCTAAACAAAGTCTAAAAATGGGCTTTTAAAACCTCGGGGGGATAAACAAATCTTAAGAAATTACTTTTATTTTCAGCTCTTAATGAAACTACACATGTAAATACTAAATAACAAAAAGGTATGGGTATTACATTTTTATACGGTTCCTAAAATTCATTTTATTAAGTTTTTTTTTGATTAATATCACTTTGTAATGTTAAGATATTTTCCTTATTTTTGTATTTTACAATGCTAATTAAATAAATTCATAAAACATAGTGTATAATTATCTAATATGTTTCAACATATTCCTATATTTACAGAAGAATTTCATGAAAACAACTTTTTTATGAGCACTTTCCAAGAGCTTAACATTTACATAATTGATAATTAGAAAAATATCAGTTGAAAAACATGTACACTAACGGAATATTCTGTAATATGCAATACACAAATGACTCATAGCAGAAAATTACTTCATTTAGCCTCCATATGTTTTTTTTAATGAACGAAATGACTTCCTCGTAGTTTTCCAGGTGTGAAATATTCCTTCGCAGTTTCTTTCGAAACACGAAAAAAATTATCTCATCTAATGCTCTAACAAACACAGTAATGCTAAGAAGCTATAATCCTGAGCGCTTAGTGGAAAATAAAGCAGAAATTTCAAAATAAGTTATGGGAAAAATACCTAAGAATGCAAGGTAAATTGACAAGAATAAAAATAAACAATAAATTCTATTTTAGGCTAAAAGAAAAAAAAATCACAAAATAAAAATTCATTGGAGATTAAAAATTTTATTTTTTAACTACTCACACACACTGTCTCCAATTTAGAGGCAATATCGTAATTTTAATATTTGGAGCTTTCGTCTACTGGCTATTTTGAATTCGTGAATGTAATGTTAATCCTATGAAAATTCTACTTTTCTTCTCAAATTGTATCGATTATTATATCGATTAAATACAATAAAGAGCAATCAAAGACAAGAGCCTCGTTTGATAAAATGAATATTTAAAATATATTTAGTTCTATTAAAATTTCTTTTCCTTATTTTGAACTAATTTTAATATGGATATTGTTTAGGTTGAAAATTCTCTCACATATATTATTATCGTCTGCTTTAATTCTCAACGATTCCTATAACTCTAATTTATCAGATTACTTAATTTACTTGCTGATATTTAATCGTCTGTTGTTAAAGATATGTTGCTTAAGTTGGCATCGCTTATAATTATTCTAAATAATGTTTTTATTCAGTCGGAGAAAAGGATTGTAATGCATAATCGATGTTAGTTAAACTTAAAATATTAATTAATTTTTGCACATTTTCGAGATATTATCATTCATCTGGAGATCTGTTTGATTACTTGAGGATTAAAAGAATAAAAGGCGGGGAATAAACTTTTGACAACTATTATTACATTTCCATCACAGTTATGTTGTATAACCAATAGTCTTACAGAGAATAGGTAATATTTACTGTTTCATTTTTATGTTGCTGTTTTGAACAATGAACTCAACATACGTTCTGTACTCTAGATTGATATTAAATACAAAGGAAGAGTTTTAAATTCAAAGAGTTTTATAGATGGTTATTTTGGTTAAAAATATCACATGGTCAATAGCACTTTAAATATTTATTTCACTGTCATAATATTACTAATAATTCTTACCAGTTGGTTGCCTTGGGAAAAAAAAGGGAAAACAGCAAAGAAACTGGACCTATGCTTTCTGTGAAAATGACGTTATTTTTCTTTTTTGTATTAAAATAATACATTTCTTATTCAATGTTATATGTTTACCTACACAAATATTTTTTCCTGCATTTATGATACATTTAAATACAGTTAAATGCATCATAAATCGGTAAAATTTTAAATAGAGTTTAAAACTCGAATCTAAACCTTTTCTTGAGATATAATCCTCATTGCTAAAGTTTAAAGTACAGGACTTATAGCTGATACTGTGTGGGTATTCCTGGGTTTCCCAAACCCCGGGACTTCAGTGTCAGTCGGGGTAAGATTTAGAAGGATGGTTGCCAGAACTGTATTTCGGCCCATGGTTACTGTTTGATTTGGTCCCTTCATAGACACGACATCATCATCATTATTTAGAATAATTTGTTTGTTCACCACTATTTATAACTGAGCTTGCAAAAAAAATCTAGAATAAGTAATTCAATTTATTTTGTTTCGAATCTTTGTTGAAAGAAATAACATTCAAAATAATTTAAATTAAAGTTATTGCCTTGAATTATTTAAGTTTGGCATGAATAAACGTTATTTTTGAGACCATATTGATTAGTACCGATAGTTCTTTTAAGATTTCGAATAATTGTCAACATCTGAGCTGGTTTATCTCCTTCTCAATTTTCCATATTTGTATTAGAGACTAGGTCCTCTAGGAACATTTTTTTTCTCTAAAAAGCATCGAACTAAATATTATATTCTAACTTCATTATCTTTTGGAGAGTATCATGTGATATTATTATTTTTATTCATCTGTGTGTCACAGTTAATATATTTTTTTTCATAAAAATATGCTCCATATTTCATTCTCATATAATGTATTGCTAAAAGAAATCTAAGACTTTTTTTGTCCATATGAAAAAAATGTGTTTGAAATGTGTCTAATTTTTAAGAATACTACATAATAAACATGTGTTAGTATTATAGCATTACAAATTTAAGAGTTTGTAACACTGTAACAATTTGTAACTCTATAACAATTTTCTGTTTGGAAATAGGTTCCAAAATTCTATTGGACTCTATGGTATTATACCACTGCCGTGGCACTTATGTGTACCGAGAAATTCTTTCATGGATAGATAGGAGTGTATTATAGATAAGTAAAATTCTTTTAAACTTATTTTATTGTTCGTGTTCCACCAAATGTTGAAATTGTTAAAAATGTACCTCAAGAAAAAGAAGGTTGAGAATCACTGTATTAGACGAATACAACCTTCTTGAGCAATATTCCCCTTGTTTCTTACTACAGACTTAACAGAAAAATCTGGACCAGCAGGTCACGTGTTCACATGTTGTTCCAGCCTTTAACTCAAAAGCTTGTAGAAGTTCCATATAGAGACAAATTTGATTTCAAATTTTTTTTCATTCAAAATTTAATTCGAGTAAGATACTATAGGGAATATTTGATAATAGGAATTTATAAAAAATTTTAATAGTTATTCTTTTGTAATATTTTATTCTTAAGTGCTAATTGGAGTTAAACTTGAAACTTCGAAAATTAAAACATTAGAAAAGTTACTTGAGAGTCTTAAGACGTGAAAAGTAATACTTTTTTTTTTTTAAAAAATTTTTTCTTAATACATTTTCTGTGTCAGGTTACCCTTGTATAACACGGTTGTTACCTTTCTAAAAATGGCGTTTTATAAGGAAGAAAGGAAGTTTAGTTCTAAGAGTTAAAAAAATACATCGTTATATTTTTAAAGTTGAGAAAATTATAGTTATTAAAACAATTGTTTTAAGAAAAAGAAGAAGAATTAATATTGCTAAATAATATTTCTCTTTTTATACTTTTCTGACGAGGTGAAATGTTTTTAAAAGTTTTTTTTCTTTTATTTCGCTAAACATATGTTCAGTCTACAAATTAATTCATTGAAATGTAAACTTAATAACCACTTTTAAAAAAGGTTAAATAATATTTATTCAAAAAAAAACAACATTTTACAACACAAGTATTAAAATTATGAGAGAAAAAACACAAAATTTTAAAATGTACTTAATACTCCACGAACAAAATTGATTTCAAAATGTAATAAATTTCAAAGTTGTTTGAAAAAATTGCATCCGTCATCCACGCTAAAATATAAAATTTCTATTGAGATATTCTGTACCCTTAAAAACGCTTATTTTATCTTGTGATACACGAATATTTTTCTGAGGCTGTCTTCCCCAAAATACGACAGTCTGAACTACACGCGGATCTCATTTTCAGCCAAAAAACCTATTCAATTTTTATAAAAACTTGTAGTGTTTTATTTCGGACATCGGTTTATAATATAGTTTTTAAAAAATTTACAAATATTCCATAAATAATTAATGTTTTGTTATGGATGGATCAAAAATGAATCAACTCAGATAAAAATAATTAGCATGATAAAATATATACTTTTCTCTATAGGATAGCGAAGCTAGATTGTAATAGTAAAGTAAAAGAATGATGGCTGGGTGGCGGGGTTGATTTGTCGCTGGCTTTCTACACCTGAGGTTGCGGAATCGACCCCTTCCTAAGTTGGTGGATTTTCCTGATGTAGAAAATCGACAGCGACCATGTCGTTTGATTATGCGGCATGTAAAAGATCCCTAGAGTGTGTCTGTTTGGCTTAGATGCTCTCGAGAAAATTAAATACTAAAACAGGTTCGTATCGTCAGAGATCAAGTGCCTCCCTCTGGGGAGGAAACTGGGAGACAAAATTATTTACGGCGATTGGTATCCGCCTATAGGGTGCCGCACTAAAAAGAGATACCAGCTTCCGGGGAATGTACTAGGTCTGCAATGTTAAGACACCAATTTGCAGCCCTTTAGAAATAAAAATGTTAGAAAGTTAAAATAAAAAGAAATATTCCAAATTCGGGTCTTATTCTTTAACATTACGTGAATGTCTTAAAATTTTTTAAATGTTGCCTGGAGATTTATGTAATTCTTAACCCCATATTAGAGTGAATCCGTGTTCTAGAGCAGTGCTCCGCAACCTTTTTATGGCTGCGAACCGGTCAACGTTTGATAATTTTACAGCGACCCGCTGAGGATGGAACACGTTGATTGTTTATATTTTAGGTTGTTTTGATTTAATAGTTTTAATTTAGTTTTACATTTAAATATGCCTTCAGAATAAAATATAGTTGCACCAAAAATGAATAAAAGTGATTTAACTTGGAATAGAAAGTGATTTCCGTGGAAAGTTGCGCAAATCCGACAGAAATGCACCACTTAAAATAAAATGGCAATAGTTTAATGTTCTTTAGGCGGCCCGGAACCATTTGTTCCACAGACCGGTACACGGCCCGGATGCCATTTGTATCAAGGTTTTCCCCAATATTTGAACTGAACTATGTTACAGCAAAACACTGCTAAAATAATGCTATGTGTATACAGGTTACCTATACTCTATTACACAGGGCTTGAAAAAGTCATAAATATATCGAACTCTAAATCCCAACTAAGGTTTGTTACGATTCTCTTTTTATAACTACTAAATTTAATGGTTTCATTTTACATTAAAAAAATACAAACCGATCATTAAAGAAAAAAAGCCAATTCTTAAATATTTAGTCTGTGAAAGTCAGGTTTTTTGATACGTGTATCAAATGACACATTTAAAAACACTCTAGTACAAAAAAGTACTTCTAACATTCCTGTCTTTTTCTTCGGTCATAAACATCGACCGCAGAAATAATAAAAACGAATATAAATGTTTATTACTGTAAGATTTAAGACACCATTCCATCAATTGAACGTTCTCATTTACTTACTATTCCTGGAGATTTTCCAACTGACGCACTGTTTCTTTTTAAATCAATATCCAATAAAACCTACTCACGATGACGAAGTGATTGCGATCGTTTGTTGTCTTTTTGAATCATTATCTGTTGTGTGGATACTGCTTTTATTGATGACGAATTACAGAAATAAAAAAATATGTAATGGATATTCTTGAGCGACTCGCCGGTTATGGATTTTAGTCGAAATCGAATGAAATGTTTGCGAGCGCTTGAATATGAGTATTTAAAATACTATAGCAATGATATCTCGCATTGGGTACATTGGTTGACACTTGAAAATTTAAATCCAAGCAATAAATAGCCATGGTACAGATGCTTAGATCTGAGCATATGTATGCATTTGTTCTTGAAGTGGCGCATATCCGGAGGGACAGAACCCGGGACCTTTGGATCTCAAACGGAGTAACTCAACCACTATACTAAAATGATCATCTTAGTCCGGAGGTTGTTACTGGCTAAAATATATATGATTCCACTACACACTCCCATACCAGTAGTTGGTGGTTAGGCGAACGAACGATGTCGTTGCTGTTGCGAGTGGTCAGTTGTTGGTGTGAATTGAAGGAGTTGCGTCAAGTGAGTTAGACGACTTTGTTAGCTGCGTCAGTGAATCTGACGAGTTGGCTGCCTGAAGGGAATTTTGACAAGTTATTGGTTGCTCTTTTTGCGGATAGATGGCATCACGACAGTTCAGAAGGTTTTATCTCAGCTAGGGTCACGAATGAGATGGCACATATCCGGTGGGACAGAACCCCGGGGCCTTTGGTAAAAAAGTAAATTTAACCCTTTCCAAAAAAAACACTTTAGACCGGTGGTTGTTATTGGCTTAAATAGATCGTACCACTACGTCCTTATTAGACGTATGTGTATTCATATGCAAGAACGTTTTAAAGCATGGACCAGCTCGGTCTCGTCTTGTTCTTGATTCAGCCTCAATGACGTCATGACAAAATAATTTTAATCGTCAAATGTCCCGAAAAACTGGGAATTTTCGTTCAAATGCCATCTGGCAGCTGTAGTAAGATTGTCTTATTATGTCATGTCAATTCTTCGTGTTTAGGCCTAGGCGTACCACCATATTCCTTAATTACTCATTTAGTCAAACGGCGGTACTTGGTCGAGTTAATTTGTGCCTAGGATTGTGAGTAACGTACATCTGTTTATTACGGGTTACCGTTTAAGGTATGTGACTAGCTTCGGAGCGTTTTTTTTTTTTTTAAATATATAAATTTTCAACTAAATAAACATTTTTTTTTTTTGAAATGGGGCATAAAGCTAGAAATTCAGATTACAATATCTACAAAATTAAAAATAAGTTTGGATATATTGCGGATTTTGAGTGAAATTTTAGTGAAAAATTACAGTTACGGTAAACCTTCTTTGAAAATTCTGATTAATATATTGGAATAATATTTAAGGTATCCGACTACGTTCGGAACCGTGATTTTGCAAAAGCGTGCAAATGGATAATATCTATGTTTTGGGGTCCTTAGATTAGAATACATGTATAAAACTGTTTTAAGGACATTATGACAAAAAAAAATTTATTTAAATACAATGTTTTGGCAAAAAATTAACTTAGAATAACCTTTTCTCCAAATGTTCTCCTTTTGTAAAAAATGCTTCTATTGTATTAATATTTTGCCTGTATATAGCTCAGACCTCTGTACAGAGGCTCAACTAGAATTTTTGAAGTGCATAACTTAGAAGTCGGTTTATTCATGTTTTACGA
The DNA here is from genome assembly GCA_019973955.1 of Trichonephila inaurata madagascariensis. NCBI lineage: Eukaryota > Metazoa > Arthropoda > Arachnida > Araneae > Nephilidae > Trichonephila > Trichonephila inaurata. Next base: position 386,012 of record BMAV01019695.1, on the reverse strand, counting down.
AAACAGAAGGGAGAAATTTTAAAATACACCGATAATTATTTCAAATGGTTATAACTCTGAAAATAATGTGAATTTTTTCTTTGGGGAAAACCCTCTTTTACAGGGGTTATTGGGCTATATACGGCAAAATATTAATACAATGGGAAGTATTTCTTACAAAAAAAAGAACTTTTGGAAAAAATTCTAATTTAATTTTTGCCCAAAATTTTATTTAAAAATTTTTGTAAAATTGTCCTTTATAAAAAAACAATTTAATACTGATTCTAAATGAGGACACTAAATATCATACAAAATTACCCCATTTACCCCTTTTCCCAAAACCCGGTTCAAGATCAAATTCCCAACATAAAATAACATCATTGTCTTTTGCTTAGAACTAAAGATTTGTAATATCTTTGAAAGTGTTTGAAGTATGTTGTTTTTTAAATTAAAAAATTTCAATTTTAAAAAAACAAATGTTATTTTTCACAAAAACAAAAAAAATCCCAAACAGAGATTATAGTCAATAATACAGAAAAACTAAATAAAAAGTTTTCTCAAAATTTCAATTCAGTATCTTAAAAAGAAATTCTGTAGTAAGCTTTACCGTGAAAAACAGTTTATCAGAAAATGCATGTAAAGATTTTAATACAATATGAAAAATTTTCCCCCCTACTAAATGTACGTTTTTTAAACTCACCATTTTTATAGCTCAAGCTCTCTTTAAATTTATGTTTAACTTTTCGGATTTTTTTTTTTCCTCTTTTGCTTTTTCTGGGGGCCCTTATAAACTAAAATTTCGTTTTAAAATAAAATTTTTCTTTAAAATCTGCAGTTACGATCTTTTACACAAAATTCTAACAAATGTATTCAAACAAAATTTTTACAGTATATAAATAACATCTTTATATGCATTAGGAATGAAAAGATTTGTAATACTTTTAAAAGTTTTTTAATATGCCAAATTTTATGCAAAAAGTCACGATTTTTTAAAAAAATTGATGATTTTTTTTTTTTTATAAAAGAGCAATATAAAGTGTACATAAATATATACACAGAGATTAAATTTTGATTCATAACACAGATAGAACTAAATAAAGCATGTTCTGAAAATTTCTATTCAGTATCTTAAAAATATTTTGAGTAGCGATCTGCTTCCGAATTGGAAACTTAATTTTCGATTTACTAATTATGCTATAAATTTGCTTCTAAATATCGTAGAAACAAAAAAAGAGTTTTGTTGGAATCTTAAATGGATGGGCTATAAATAAAAACATAAAGGAAATTTCGAAAATTTTCACCAAAATGGCGAATTTTGGGTAGCCACATATCTTAACAAGTGATAGACAAAATATGCTATTTACCCTCTTCTTAAAAGGATCACAGATGGGGATCCACTTTTAAATAGGAGCTCGGGGCCTCAAGTAGGGATGGCGATCTGAGATCGATTAATCGAAGAATCAATTTCTCAAGCAAAAATAGAAAATAGAAAAAAAATCGATTTTTTTAAATCGATATGTAGGACTGAATCTTTTCAGTGAATCGATATTTCATCCTAGAAAATCGACATTCGATTTTTTCTGTTTTGGTAAAAACCATAAAATTATTTACGATTAGTTAAATGTACTATCTTTAAAACCCGTAATATTACGGTGTTGGCGGTTAAAGGGTTAATAACTCAAAAACTCGCGAGATGCCTGTGTGCTTAGTTTCCTTCGCCTTTCTTTAACCCTCTATCTACCGCATTATGATTTGCTGCAGTTTTTTCATGGACTATATCTTTTTGAATCACTACATTGAAAATTAAGGGATATATATATAAGCGAAATACTCAACTTTGGGAAATTTAATTAGTTAGAGCTAATTAATTAATTAAAGATACATAACTGTAAAATTAATTATACACACTGTTAACTTAAAATAAATATTCAAATCGTTTTTAAGGTCTTCATTAACATACAAAAATGTATGACACTTACCTTTTGACATTAACTATTTTGTCGGAACCAAAATGACAATCTTCGCATTACGCTGAAAATGCCGTCAGCTGAAAACGCAATTTCTGCTATAAAACTATTTGTCGTCCCCGCTAAAATACTCATCATAGAGCCCTTGCTGCCATATATATCTTGGAAGAGTGGATTTCAAAGAATATTTCTGCTAAATATCGCCAGAGTATTCGTAAAAATGAATATTCTATGTAATTTTAAAGTGAGTGGTACTTATAAACACCGTCGGTAGATAAAGGGTTAATAAATAAATAAAAAAAGTTACGTTTGTAATATGTTGTATTTCTTTGCCTCACTTGTTGATGCCTTGATTGACTGACTGTCGTAATATACTGTGATTAGTGAAATAAATATTCATTTTTATGTAGTGTTTGTTACGGAATAATAAGTAATTTGGGGGATCATCTGTTCCTTGTGAGTGCCTTTTTTTCGATTGTCGGCAACATCGCAAGTGATGAGCGGAACCGCTTGGATTCCAGTAGACTTGCTTGCCTGACTGTTGTTTTTAAAAGGCTTAGATACTAAGCATTGGGAACTATAAGTTATATTATCTATTTTCTAAACTCTTTAGTGTAACAAATATATTTAGAAAATGAATGTCTTCTTTTATACCTGATACTTCGATATGGTAATAAAAATAATTGTAATTGTCGAATTCCCTGAACTAAAAAATTCCCTGATTTTACTAAGAGATCGTTTATTATATGGTATCTTTCTTGTTTTTCATAAAATGGATTCATATTTACATTGTAAATGTAGACTTGAAAAGAAATCGATTTTTTAGATATCGATCTTTTAGATCGCGATTTTTTTGTGAATCGATTCATCAGGTTACGATTCGAATTAATTTAAAAATCGATCTTTTTCGGAAAGAATCGCCATCCCTATCCTCAAGAAGACTTTAGACGTCCCTGTTCATACGGAACCGGGAATAAATGAAACTAAGAGCCGATCTATATAGAGAGAAGACTCATATTCAGTAAAAACGTTATCAGAAGAGAGAAGAGAACCCAATTCTGAGAATTGTTGTTACATCAGCTGTTGAATAATCGGATTGTGAGAGCATTTCTATATAAATTCTTAAGACTCCCTTTAATAAGGCACTTTGAATTTATGAGCATAATGTTAATTCTGCGGAAATTTTAATTTTCTCCTCAAGCTTAAAATTCTTTTTTGATTTGAATGTAACCATGTGCATACGAAAAAGCATAAAACAACAAGGGTTTCTCAGGTTTTGTTAGGAGGGTTTTAAATTTTCAAATGGATTTTTTGCAGCTGAAAGTCCAAATTAAATGCAAGCCCTCTGAAGATTTTTTTTTCATTACGCTTTAACTTAGAAATGATCAGGTAAAGGTAAAAGTTCAATCAAACGTGCTTTTAAAATTTCATTAGACATACAGTGAATTTAATATGAAAAAAACCGGCTTTTTTTGGAAAATAAAAAGCTGCTTTTATAACCCTTGCGTAATATAAATTTCGGAAATATACTTTTAAAATTTGATAATATTTATATACTAGTGTTTTTCGCTGCATTTTTGTGTCCTGCTAAATTCTTGAAGTGTGCGGCCAATTTTTTTTTAAAGTTATTAATTATACTCTGAGGAAAAAAAAATTCGGAACCGAATCATTCGGCCGTTTTATAGAAATAAACTAAGAGTATTCGTGGTATATTTGTGATTTATCCTTTCGTGGACAGATTGATATAAAACAAAAATTTGATTGAGTTCATAATTCATTTTTGATAACGGATACATCTGTAGAATGAGGAAAATGATGTTAGTATAAGGAAAAACAAATTTCGCGATGTCGTTATCGAGATTTAATTTCAAAACATTCGGACGAGTCAAATTAACTGATTTGGGGGAAAATTAGAGGCAATTATCTTATAAGAGCGAAAAAGAAAAAAAAAAAGCTTTAAAAATATTATTACAATTTTCTTCATTTCATTTGTGCGTAGATTCAAATTTTCAGCATTACAAATATATATATATATTTTCATTTCTAATGGCAGATTATAAACAGAGTTCATCAATCTACCTAGTACATTCACCGAAAGCAGGTATCTCTTTTTAGTGCGGCGCCATATAGGTGGATTCCAATCACTGTAGGTAATTTCGACGCCTAATTTCCTCCCTAGAGGGAGACACGAGCTCTGACGATGCGAATCTATACTACGATTTAATTTTACCTACAGCATCCTTCTAGGGATCTTTTACATGTCGTATAATTTTACGACATGGCCGCTGTCGACTTTCTGCATCATGAAAATCCATCGACTTGGGCCGGGGTTGAACCCGCAACCTTGGGTACAGAAGGTCAGCGACAAACCAGCCACGCCACCCAGCCAACCGCCTTACAAATATAAATATGAAAAAAAAAAAAAAAATTTGAGACTTAAATGTAGACACTCTAATTTTTACGACCCAATATAAACGAAATTATCAAAAAACATCAAGCTCAAATTTCGCATTAAATGTAATCTTAGAATTAATTTGTACTCATTAACCACTTTGTTGTCTTTGTCGTTCATATCATTTTATTTAACATTGAAATTTATTATCATAAACTCTATTTTACATAGTGCTTTACAGAAAAGGAAAATTCTTTTAAATTTATGTTCTTTATTTTAAACTTTATGTTAGTGTATCTCCAAATTTTGAAATTATTAAAAATGTACCACAACAAAAAGAAAAAGCCGAGAATCACTGATTTATACGCTTATAAAGCTATAAGGTTTCATTTCTAAGATTCTGGAAGCACTTTTCGAAGTAAAAATCTGTTAATGGCTACATTAAATATGTATTAAAGTAATTATTATAATAATGGTTAATTTTTTATGCTGGACTACTCTTGAAACCCACAGTGTAGAAGGGCTGACACCAGTAGCGCACACAGGAAATTTTCAAGGGGAGTCCGGGGTTGAAAGTTAACCATTCTTGTATCATGCTATTTTTGATTTTGTCGATTTTCAGGAACAAAACACAGTAAAAACTAATTATTGGATAAATAATTAGCATTACTTAATAAAATTAAATTATAACCAATCGGAAAAAATCAAGGGCTTTGGGGGGGCCTGGATTCCATGGACCCCCCTGTGCGCCACTGGCTGACACTTATTAAATCTGTCGAGGCTCATATTTCTCACTTTGGCGTGTTGTCGAAGTTTGGAATGTGGAGTGCAAAAGCAGGGATCCTCGTCGTTTGGCCGAGGTTCAAAATTGGAAAATCGTTGCAAATAGAATCGTTGCATGCTGCTTCGAAATGTAGCTTTCATAAACAATCAATCAATCAAGAAACTATGAGAAATAATGGTAGTCGGTCTCTCTTATGTAAAAGTACAATAAATGAAAAATAACAATAATTTACAATTTTATAATGTATTTAATGTATTTTTTCACATAATTTATTTAAATATACATGATCGTATTTTATATCTTTTTTACTACAAATCTAATGCACACAAAATCCACAAAACTTTTATTATTTGTCATTGTTGTTGTGTATATTTGATCAGTGGCGCAACGAAGAATATCAGATGGATTGATTGATTGAATATTAACGTCGCACTGTTCAGCAACACGAGGGCTTTTGGCGACGGACCACGTAATTTTGAACCATGGTCAAGTGACGTGGACGACACCTGAGCCGAAGAATATCAGAGATCCACTACAAAGTTAGGTTTTGGGCCTTTAATCTATACTTTTAAAAATGGGTGTTTGTATATATGACCTCGCTTCCCTCCAACGCCGATCACTATGAAAATTGGTATGTATATGTATTTTTTTTAATTCCTACTATTAGCTCACACTCTCTATATATATTTATTTATCTTGGCGAATTTTCAATCGTTAATAAAATACATTTTAAAGCACTCAATTGAGCTGAAATTTTTTTATACATGATTATTTTGGATGACAGTACAATAATTTAATTATAATTAATATAAATTAATTGATTAAAACTAATTATTTAAAGAATTACAAATACAGCCACTTTGGCATCATTTTTGGCGACTTATGTCAAAATTTAAATTTTTAATTTGCAGTTTTCACATAAATTATTAATTTATTTTATTTTAAGTACTTTAATCTATTATGGCAAGCTCTAACCTTAAATGTCAACTCCTAATTATGAAGATAGGAGATTGAGACCATTTCGGAGATCATGTGCTCCATCGAACGTACTACAGTTCTACTTTACATTGAAAATACTGTTCATAACACTTTTTTAACTTGGAGAGTCAAACATTGTTGCAATTTTATTTAATGTTAAACTCCATCATACATATAACACAAGTTTCCTGGATGATTATTGCAATATTTTGGCATATTAGTAAGGTGACCAACCGTCCTCCTTTAGGGAGGACAGTTCTTCTTTTATAGGTTCTGTTCTTACTTGGAAAGTGTCCTCCTTTTCAATATTTTAAAACTGATCTGTTAATCTCTGTATTCAGAGATGAACCAAACATGTTTTGAAAATGTCAAAGAATGGTCTGAAACAAATATCACAGGAAATAACAGTTTTCAATGGTGTTTTTTGACCTCATCGCGCAAGTAAATTGGGCAGATATAGAAAATTGTGTTGAGTTTTTATCGAAAGAAATGCCTGATATTAAAATCAATGACAATTGTCTGTTTGAAGTAGAACAAAGACTGAATGTATATTTAAATTCTAATAAATTAGAACAATTGGAAAATCAACATGCTGAGAAATTGGTAAAAGATGGGTGAAATTTTTCAAACCATTTCAAAAATGAACACATTCCATATGAAAATGTAATTATTCTTGTTGAATTTACTTTGTTGAATTTACGTTGTGCTGCCCTGGAACAAATCAGCGGTAGAAAGAGATCTTTTCAGCTGGTAATGATTTTTGTGAAGTGACTAGTGAGAAATCAAAATTGAATGTTAATATTTCAGCTACAGTACTCACCGTAAAATTTAGTAAGAAGGATATTTTTTGCCCGAACTTTCCAATATGTTAGAAAATGATATGTTGACAAGAAAAAAAAATTCATTTAATGGAAAAAATAATTGTTTAAGATAATAATTAAAAAGAATGTAACTTTGGGTGCCCTAGAAGTGTCGCAGAGGTGTACCTTATGCCACTGTATTTGATATTCATTGCACTAGAAATGTTAAAAATTAAATTAACATTGTATTGAAAATAATTAAGAGAATATTAATTACTAATATCAATTGTTCATAGGTAAATTTTCATTTCCCAACAGCTCTCACATTTTTCATTACAGATATAATTGAAAAGATCACAATTACACCGTTTCATCATTTAAAATTAATATTTCTTTAATTAAGGTCATTAAATTACTTATTAGTCTCTCTAGAAGTAATTGTTTGGATTACTTTTTTTTGACATTGTGATTTGTAAATATTTACAGATATTTTTGAATAGGATAAAATAGAAATGAAAATATTTAATGAGAAATATGGTAGTTTTCCCCTTGAATAGATATTGTTTATTCATTTCCACTAATTACTCGTACAATCTAGGGCACAAAGAAATACTTCTTATTCAAAACTGATCTTGAAAAGCTTTGAATCCAGTTTCCCAATGTGTTCCGACAGTAAAATATTCAATGCGACGGTAATGTACAAATCGTGAAAACGTGTCGCGTGATGTTTACAGAATTATTTTTAAACTGATTAATCTAAGTTATATCCTGCTTTGTTACTTTTTGAAATCTCTCTGCGTTTTTCTATGATATATTTATTATATTCAACTATGTTGTTGCAAAAACCTGTTTTCATCTCATTCTCTGGAATAAATAAACCTTTTTTGTGATAAAGCATTTATCCTCGCATTGTTTCAAATGCGTTTTTAAGGACATAGTTGATTTTATTTTTAATAAAATAATTTTAAATTTTAGCGAGGGATCTTTATTATATATATCCAGTGGGGTAACAGGTCACTTATCTAAAAAAGCACCCCAGCTCTCTAAAAAAAAAGTTAACAAGACGTCATTTGTTTTGTGATATAAATAAAGAAACATGACAATATAAATGTTAAATTAATTTATATATAGATATATATATAAATAGTTTTTAACATGAAATATGTTTTATAAGTGGATCAACTATTTGAAAAAGTGTTATGGGAATTTAAACTTTCAATATTTCAATCACTGATTTTCATTTTTTCAGCTGTGTTGCCAAACACCGTAGAAATAATGAGCTAAATTCATGGCAGTCACATGATAAAGATAATCACCTGTTCTTTTAATTCAGAACTGACATTAAGTTTGTAACCGTTGTTCTTGTAAAATTTATATAGAATTTCAAATTTGATTATTAGGTAAAAATGTTCAAACACTAAGATTCTTCAAAAAGAATTTAAAAATTAAAAAAAAAAAAATTATCTAATCTACGCATTTTTATATCAAGTGAATGTTTTTACCTGTGTACATTGTTATTGTTGACAAATATGTACTTTTTAAAAGAAAGTTTCTTTTAAAAGCAAAAATTGACCACAGCAAAGAGCATTGAATTGATTGACTTTAAATACTTGATGGCAGTTATCATGTGACTACGATGCCACATGTATTTAAGTAGAAAATAATAAATAAAAGAAATAATTTGCTTTCGAATTCTTGTGTATTGATCATAAAAGTTTTAGCAATAAAAACCACCATTAGAAATTTATAATTATTTAAATAAGTGTTTCGTTTTATGCGTTAGTATAACAAGATATATAGAATATGAGAAGGACAGTTTTATTTTAAAATTGTTGTAAAAAACCAAGCAGGACTGTACAAGTCTAGTTGATGATTATACATAGATTATATCAGGATACTTAAAAGATATAATTTTTTTTGTAACCTCATTACAAAAGTACTTTGAGGTTACAAAGTATTTTGTAACCTCATTATAAAAGTAATTAATAGTTAAAAAGATTTAAATATAATTTTAGATTTCTTTTTTTTTATAACAAATATTCATGGATAAACAGTTATTTCCATTCAAAAGAGTTCGAAATAACGTTTTTCTCTCTCTTTAGGCGGACTTTTTGATAAATAATAAATACGAATTACATTTAAAAGTAGAAACAAATTCAAAAACTAGTAATTAATATTATTTTCAATGCTTTATTTTATTACCTTATTCATTTGGTTAAGAGATAATTCTGAAAAAGATTTCAAAAACTTATTTTTTTCAGTTAATGCTTCATATTTATAAATTATCTCAAATTATATTAGCTCTCTATTTCGATATTTCTATATTTATTTAGACTTTCATGATGTATTAGCAATTTGTATATAATGAAGACCTTTCATTAAAAATTAAATGTATTTTGAAATGTAATACTGCACATGTAATACAGTTAAATTCTTTTTTTTTTAATTAAGTAAAAAAAATTCCATCTTTAACGCAGCACTTACACAACACAGTTTTGGCATACTTGGGGCCGTGGTAGCCTAATGGTTATGGTAGCAAATTCGTAGCCGATGTGGCGTGTGTTCGAGTCTTGGTGCCACTGATAAGTATCTTGGCCTGGTGTGGTAGTTTGGAGAAGGTGGTGTCAGCTCAAATGTCATTCACGTCCCTTGACCAAATATCAGAATTACGAAGTCCATTGCCAATAACTCTCACACATTTTATGCATAGTATCTTTATTATATGATGGGTAATTATTAGATGACATTGTGCATTATTAGATGATTCATGCCGTTCATCCGGTATAGTGGTTAGTGACGCTGATTGCGGAGCCGTAGGACCTGGGTTCAAATTCCAGAGAAGGAATGGATACTTGTAAATGTATAGTGCTTTCGCAGCACGGGGGTACTCTAAATAGCCGTCGAGCTACAAGTCCTCTCGTGAAGTTGGTGGAAAGAGAAGAGAGGTGAGAGGTCCCTAATCACCCCCAGGGTGATCTCCCTCAAAATTGAAGTGGAACCAAGCAAAATCGTACTGTCACCTGCATAGTGCTGAAATCTGTGGCTAACGACAGGTGTAAAAATCTAGCTCTTCGCCGCGATGAATTTCGTGGACTTTGATTTGATGTTATTGTCGATCAGGTGGCATAAGTAACAAGAACAACAGATGATTCATATATGCCAACTAATTTTTAAAAGTTTCGGCGTAAAGTAATAATTAAATTTAATGAATTTTCCAGAATTATGATAAAAAAAAATTCTTTTAAATGTAATGAAGCATCGCAAACATTGCATCACAATCTAGAAAACTCGGCAACGATTCAGTGCGGTTTTTTTTTTTTTTTTTGTAACATAGCGCGAATAGAAACGGAAAATACCTTTTAAGGAATCCAACCTTAACTTTGAGAAAATTCGTAACAGATCATTGGAGAAAGCACCCGCGTCATTTTTAATACGAAAGATTAACGAGTTTCAACAGAACTGGTGAAAGCAGGAGAGAGAAAAAAAAAGGCCTAGACAACTTCATTCGATTGTCCGCATTTAGTTAAAATGAAATAAAAAAACTTGTTTAATTCGATCTGAATCTGAGTCACTAATTTATGCAAAATAAACAAGAACTGTTCCTGGCAGCCTTCCGCGAAGGACGCAACGCGAGCTGAGACTTTATTTATTTTTGATGCCAAATGAATTATTTTATCTACTAAACTCAACCAAGCGGAGAGAGGTTACAAGGTCTGAAGTGATTGTTTTTCCTTCTCTTTCTCCTGTAGGTAGTTTGGGTTCTGGGTAATTCGAGTTCGACAGCATGGGCGTTTTTGATTACCTCGTAAAATTAAAAAGAAGTATTGGATCGCTTGTTTGAAGAGTCTAGGAAGTGAAATATGGAATAAAAACATAAAAATGCATCTCACTTAAGAGTTAAAGCAAAATCTTGTCTTTAAAAAGGGTTTTCTGATTAAATATTTCTGATTTTTGAGTCGTTTTATTATTATTGGATATATTCATCGGAAGACGATTTGGAGGGAGATAAAGAAAAAAAAAAAAATGACACTAGTGAAAAAGAAAATCAAAAACTGGGGCCCTTTTTCAATTCCTACTATTAGCTCACGATCTCTATTTATTTATTTATTTATCATGGTGAAATTTTCAATCGTTAATAAAATACATTTTAAAGTGCTCAATAGAGCTGAAATTTTATATACAGGATTATTTTAGATGACAATACAATAATTTAATTATAATTAATAAAAGTTGATTGATTAAAACTAATTATTCAAAGAATTACAAATACATCCACGTTGGCATCATTTGTGGCGACTTAGCGACCCTTTTGGCGACTTGGGTCAAAACTTGAAAAGATTTTTTTTTCACACGTTTTAAAGCATTCAGTTGAACTGAAATTTTATACACACGATTGTTTTGGATGACAATACGATACTTTAATGATAATTAATAAAAGTTAATGACCACTTAATATTGTGATTCTGTTCTATGTATATACATATTTATATTAATTGTAATTATTTAGTAAAAAGTAGCTAAAATATATAAAAATTTTCTTTGTTGATCTAAGTAGGAATTGACTTAAATTTTTTTTATGTTTCTTTTTATTGATGCTGTTAATAAAGAGTTATATAATTTAATGCATAAAGTTGTCACTCTTCTCTCTTCCTCCAAGGCGTCTTGAAGGTTTTGAATTCATACTCAATGTGCATCAGCCCCTCTAACCCACCGCGCAGACGAACCCATGCACATTAAATCTCTCGAAGTCTCAAGTCCTCCAGTTAGCATGGGAAGTACCAGTTCAGGTGTCGTCCTCATCATTTGATGGAGGTTCAAAATTTCAAGATCCGTCGCCATTAGCCCTCGTGTTGTTTTATAGTGCGATGTTAATAAACATTCACTCACGTAGCTTTACTCACTACATCGCCAACTACAAGATAGATGCCAACAACACTCGGTTATTATGGCCAAAGCTAATTTATTTATTCTATGTTAACTATATAAAGGAAAACAACACGTGTTTATTCATCGTAGGGAATATAGTAGTAATCATATATAATGATTTACTTTTCCCCCCGACAATTGTGTTTTTGATATTCATATACAATTCCTACTATCAACTCACTCTCTCTATATATTTATTTATTTATCTTGGTGGAATTTTCAATCGTTAATAAAATATATTTAAAGCGCTCAATTGAGCTGAAATTTAATAAACATGATTATTTTGGATGACAATACAATAATTTAACTATAATTATTAAAAATTAGTTGATTAAAGCTAATTATTTAAAGAATTACAAATACACTCACCCCATACACACACACACAGCCACGTTGGCATAATTTTTTGCGACTTGTGTCAAAACTTGAAAAGGTTTTTTTTTCTCACGTTTTAAATCATTCAGTTGAACTGAAATTTTACATACACGATTGTTTTGGATGACAATACGATACTTTAATGAGAATTAATAAAAATTAATTACCACTTAATGTTGTGATTCTGTCATACGTATATTCATATTTATATTAATTATAACTGTTTAATAAAAAGTGGCTAAAATAAAAATTTTCTTTGATCTAAGTAGGAATTGATTTAATCTTTTTTATATATATTACTTGTTTTCAAAGAATATCTAGTAAGCATTAAAAGACAGACTTAAATGTTTTCGTAACATTTTCTATTGTATTTATTTATTTAACAATGTTATGTGTGTAAATAGGTATAAGTAAAAAATTATTTTAAAATGATACAACATTTTTTCAGAAAAAAAGGTAAAAAATCAACTTGTATAAGTATCCAGGTTCCTTAAAAACATAGTTAATATTAGTGAAAATTTTTAAGGAAACATTTAATGTTTAATACGGTTTCCTTGAACTAGTTTCACTTTTTCACAACACTTTAGAATAGGTATAACTAGTTTTTTTATAAGAATATTTTATTTTGCTCTACTTTTTTTCTTCTACGACTGTTTTCATCTGAACTTTGAAAGAAACATCATGTTTGCTTGTGTGTGTGTGTACAAGGAAATAAAAATAATTTTCTTTTCTTTCTTTAATTTTTTGCGAAATACTTCATGGCGAACTCTTATAAACTATACATTTTGCTCATCAAACACACAATGACAATTTACCATAGATTAGATTCCTTGTTTATACACCATTTTCGATTTTTCTACAGATTAAATAACTAACAGTTACTTAAAAACTCTTATTTAAGTTATTCGATCGACTCAAAAAGAAAAGAAAAGTTGCAAAATGAACTGAAAGTACAAGTAGTGATAGGGCGGAAAAACCTCTGCTATTCCTTTTCCATGGTTTTTTACACTTTGTAAGATGACGAAATTAAGCTGGTATTAATTAGGCGGACAAGTATAACACCTGCGACAGTAAGTTTCCGATTCAAAATATCGGATTTTTTGGCGTAGCGACGAATTCATTAATTATGATGCGATTCTGTATTTATTATTCATTTTATTGGATTAAAAACCTGTTTTATCTTTCTGTTATTCATTGCTGCTGCAACTTTATGATGAATTAAGTTTTGCTTTGATTTGTTTCAATAAATAATAATATTAAACCAATTTTTAAATTATGTTTTTAGTTTTATTATATAGTTTCAACTTTGCTAATGCGTAAGTATTTTTCATAAATAGTGTTATCCTAATTCCAGCATTTGGATAATGTAATCCCGAAATCCCGGGATTGCAAACCTTACTAGGTAGCATAGAAATACTGAAATAATTATATGAATGAAATTACATATAGTAAAGCATATCAAAATACTTCCTAATAGTTTATGGTTTTTTCACAATTACTTTAAATTTTAAAAGAAGGCTCCAATTTTAAATTAAGTTATTAGTTAGTCGGAGTGTGATTACTTTAATTAAATGAATTGCTTTCTTCTGATAAATTTCAGGAAAAATTGCAGTGGGACATCGAGACACACACACACACATAGATATAAAAATAAATTTAATCTCACCTAGTGAAGTGATATTACTCGTATAGCAGGCTTTACTAAATAAATTAAAATAATAATAATAAAAAAAACAAGTAATATAAGTCAATTCCTAGTTAGATCAACAAAGAAAAATTTTATTTTAGTTACTTTTTATTGAATAGTTACACAAATATGTATATACATATAACAGAATCACAACATTAAGTGGCAATTAATTACTAGTAATTATCATTAAAGTATCGTATTGTCTCTTCTCTAGTAAGTTTTATCGTTGAATAGGAGTATGCTCTGTCCAGGTAGTCACCACGTCTTCCACCATTTTCAAAATGAGACATTCCTTTTTCAATTTTTGATGACAGTGTCTCAAATTTAACTGCCTGCATTGGTTCTTATACCTCTTTGATAACAATCTAGTTCTTCTGCTGCACTTAATGGTTTTTGTGTAACAATTGATTCAGGTATTGCATCAGAATATGAATCCATTTCAAGTGTTACCTTATTTGAAATACTGATGATCTAGTTGCACGAGCTGTTAGTAAAACAGTGGGTGTCAAGTCTTTCAAGCAGATCTGCTATTAATTTACGGCATTTAATTGTATAAGTAACTGTGACAAAATCTACTCCTGAAATGTCGCTTATATTATTGTGTAAGTATTGTCGTAAACCACTTCGATCTGTGCAACTTCTCCAATACAAGAAATATATTTCATATATATATATTTCAATTCCCACTATTAGCTCATACTCTCTATATATTTATTTATTTTTATCTTCGTGGAATTTTCAATCGTTAATAAAATACATTTTAAAGCGCTCCATTGAGCTGAAATTTTATATACATGATTATTTTGGATGACAATACAGCAATTTAATTATAATTAATAAAATTAATTGATTAAAACTAATTATTTAAAGAAATGCAAATACACATCCACGTTGGCATCATTTTTGGCGACTTAGCGACCCTTTTGGCGACTTGTTTCAAAACTTTAAAAGGTTTTTTTCTTACATTTTAAAGCACTCATTTGAGCTCAAATTTTCTATACACGATTGTTTTGTGTAGTAATACGATAATTTAATGATAATTAATAAAAATTAATTACCACTTAATGTTATGATTCTGTCCTATGTATATACATATTTATATTAATTGTAACTATTTAATAAAAAGTAGCTAAAATAAAATTTTTCTTTGTTGATCTAAGTACGAATTGATTTAATTTTTTTTATATTACTTGTTTTATATACTTATAAGACTTATAATTGCACACACAAAAAAAATTCTACGTACATATTTCATAAAAAAAAATACTTAAATTTTCTGAGAAATAAATTCTTAGAAAATTTTGATGAGAAAAAAAAAATTAAGATAAAATTCAAACAAAAATGTAATACCGGGATTTCGGAATTGGAAGAAACATCGGTATCCCGGGGTTGCAAACCCTACTCGGTACAGCTCCAATGCTACTTCCTTCCTCAACTCCAGGTGGATTCTAAGATGAATATTAATTTCAGGCCACGTGACTTTCCAGTCGCAATTCCCTTTCTATTTTTCCGAGATTTCACGATTAACCTCACATACCCCAACGTCAGGGCTTACGTAGCATTTACATTTTCATGAAATCAAGCCATCTCTACGGAAAGCGGTTTTTAAACTAAAATCACAGTTAAAAAATAGTTTCCAGAAGAGGATTAGTTTAAAAACCACGAATAAAACCTGTTACACAGCCTACAAATTAATGTCAACCAATCTTCAAGGGAAAAAAAAAGAAAAATAAATGCTCACAAATATATGCTGATCGAAATATAGAGTACATTTTCTTTCTGTTTGGTTTGGTTTGACTGTCTTGGAGGGCCGCATAAAACTCTTTGCGAGTCGCATGTGACCCGGTGGTCGCGAGTTCCCACTTTAAAAGGTCAGATTAATTCGAAATTTTACTCACTTGTCCAGGACCGATAACAATACAATGATTTAATAATTTTGTTCCATTGTCCTGATCAGGATCATCAGGACTAACAATTTCCCATTTTCTGATCCATTCCACATCTGGTGACTAATTCCAGATCCCATTTCCAGATTTGTCGACTAAAAGATTAAGTTACAACTTAGTTCGATCAACTATTAAAGAGATTTTTCTAGTTTTTTTAAGCTGTAATTTTTCTATGATTACAATCGTTGATAGCAATAAGAGCAGATTTTCGTTTAAATTAATAGTAGTGGCAACTTGCATTCTTATTTTTTCTAATTGAGTGTGTCTCTCTTTACTTATTTCTCTCAATACGAGAGTTGTGAGTGAATAAATAATAACGTTGCACTATTCAGCTACACGAGGGCTTTTGGCGACGGACCACGTAATTTTGAACCATGGTCAAGTGACATGGATGACACCTGAGCTGGAACACTTCTCTTCTAACTACCACACCAACGGGAGGACGTTTGAGCTCTCGACAGTTTTAACGTGCATCGCTCCCCTACACGGTGGGTCTTTAGGGGTACTAGGCTCGAACTCGTGACAAGTCCAGCCACGATCCAATACCTTGACCACTCGGCTACCGCGGCCACAATACGAGAGTTGTAAAAAACGTTCGTTGCATTTTAAAGAGTGTATGAGTTCTTAATGTGTACAGCATATTTTCGAGAATCAAATAAGGGACTTCATAGCATGACAAGAGAGAGAGAGAGAGAATAAATTATCATATATCATGAGAATAAAATATCAAACGTACAAATTTACTTCCTTCCAAATGATAGCCTAATGTTATTGACATTGAATATTGAATACAATAAATGTATACAATAATGTATTGAATACAATAAAAATCTACTTCGATGTTAAGCTACAATGCCACTATTATAATAAACCATTCAAATTATCAAGATAAGTATTAAATTTTGTATATGCAAGATCATGGGATACGCTAGTAATTATTAAATCTGTTTTTAAATTACTATTGATAAATTAATTACCAAAAACATTGCTCAGTATTGATACATTTATAAGTATATTATATCAGTGTAAATACGTATTTAATTTTTATTATGTCAGAACGTATTTCATTTTGTTTCCTTTCAGTAAATTAATACTTATTTTAAATCTTCTATTTTCGACTTTCCAATATGCTCGCCCCCCACATAGGAATAAAACGCCACCTGGGGGGAGGGCACCCCACAGTTTGAAAAACAGTGGCTTATAGTGAAAACAGCAGATATGAAAATCTAGAAAAAACTACTTAATAATTCCCCCTTTATTTATTCTTAAAACAAAAAAATATGCAAATAATTCTTGTCTGTGTAGTATGATAAAAAAAATTCATTTGAGCTTGAATTAAATCGATCTTTGGGCTCAAAACACTTTGGACGTTTGTATCCCACGACCGTATGGAAAAAGCGAAATTAACTCCAATATTTATACATGCGTAACGATTATTCTAAATAAAATATTGCTATCAGAGAACATGAAAATACTCAAATAACAGTACCTGAACAAGAAAATGTTTAATTATTGCGGTATTTCGACAATCGCCTGAACAAATACCGGATGTGTACGATTAGAAATCCTCTGTGTTTCAGAGTCTAGAATAATTCATTAAGTTGTCTGTTTATTTTCTTGGGACTAGATAGAAAAAAAAAGACGGGATGAAAAATACCTCCATAAATCGCATTTAGACGTGTTTATGTAGTTTAATGTATCAATGTGAAAAGTATTTAAAAATGCTAATGATGTAAGTGTTAAAAGTGGAACTATTTTTCAATAATATAGAAGTTAAAAAAATCATGCGTTCTAAATAACTTTATCAATTCTTATTGTATCAGGACAAATTTTCCATCAATGTTAGTATTTAGATTTGAACTAATAAAAATGTTAGAGGAGCTAATTTAGTTAAAATTATATTAATTAACACTTTTATATATAAAAAGAATTTTCTAACTATCGATGGAGAATTTTTTGCGTTTATGATTGCACGCCTAAAAAAAAGGACTAAATTTTCAATTTCATAAAATTCAGCTTGGAAGTTTCCAAATTTTAACTGTGGATTCCCTAATGTTAAATGAGTTTCACAAGTATTTGAAGATTAAAAATTTTCTTTCACCTCTTTTCGAATGCTCAACAAACAATAGATATTTTTTTCCAGCTGCTTAAGAACAAAAAATTAATGAAAATAGTAATTTATCATTAAAAATATGAATTTATTGTATGTAATTGCAAAGAAACAGTTAATGTAGTATTTTAAATGGTGTGTAATACATAAATTCTTTATATGAAACATTTAAATCCGAAATTACATGGAACTATTCTCCAGAAAGTACTGAAAATGAAAAACTCAAGGTAGAATATTGCAAAGAAGGTTGAATGCTAGTTCATAAAACTTAATTATCGATCATGTGTTATTAATTGTAATTGATGTTTGAAAATAATTAAAGTATTATGAATTAGGGTATTTATTTATCAGTTTAATACCTTATCTCCTAACTTTATTTTCAAATACCGTTTGAATGAATAGTTGAATTCAGGTGAAATTTGAGAGGCTATTTCAATCATTTTCAATCCGATTAAAAAAAATCGAGATTTATAATAACAATATTTTTTTCAGAGCTAATTAATTATGATGGTCATTTTTTAAATTATTAATTCATTAACTTTCACACATTTATTCCATTTGAGTCAAAACATTGATAAAGTTTTGCCCAACTGCGGAAGTTTTCAAGGGATAATTTTTGTAAATATATTGTTACGAATTTTGTGTAATGAATGCTTAAAATAATTATATCTGGATGTGTAATACGTTAATATAATCCTCTTTTGTATTTATTTCATGCCAAAATTGCAAAGCCGTTTCTTGCATTATATTGGCGTTCCAATCGAAACTTGGCGGCGTAGTAGAGATAAAGCCAAGTTGGCATCATTTATGGCGATTACTTTGGAGGTTTGGTGACTTGACTATCATATGGATGCGTCTGGAAATTACTGGAGAAATCTATGAACATCACGTTCAATGATATAAGGGATCTTTCAAGAAGGATCACGCAGAATATAAATAGAAACACATCTCCGAAATTGAGTATCACTTCAGCTGTTGAAAACATCAGTTGCTATGATTGAGCGATTGCTTGCAAATAATCTTTATCATTACGTATTTGTATTTTTAGACATTGATAGTTGTGTCTGAGCACACTAAAAGGTATAAAGACATTCTGGGATTTATTTTGCGAATTTTTTCTGTTATATACGGTATTTTCAAGGACTGTTTTTCGACAATAAATTTCCATCGCTCCTGAAGTCTTGCTCTGTGAGACTGATTGCATAAAATCCCCGAATCCCGATCTACGAGACAATATCATCATTTTCACCTTCTTAAATTATTTAAATGCATAGCACTAACTGTAAATATATTTTAAACTCACGATGTAACTAAGCAAGATCCATATGATTAAAAAATCAACAATTGATTGTCGATGGACAAAGCTGAATGGAAATTTTCATTGGTAATGAAGTCATAAAAATATTTTTTCTCTATAATGGGTTTGGAAATTATTATATATATATATATACAAAATTTTAAAAATATAAATCACTCTGTAGAATTAAAAACTGATGAAGTAGCTTTTGAAACAGAAAAGCAATCGCGAATTTTGAAAACACAAACTATTATTTCATAGTAAAAGGATTATGGATTATGCCATGATTAGTATTTCCATGTGTTAAGGGACTTAGACCTTGACTACCTTGAACATTTTCACATTATTAGCTCAACAAGTTACTTAGCAATAATATTTGTTGTCTCTTGGTCCGATTTTAAACGATATCTAGACACCATGATTTCTTACTCGATTAAGAAATAGAATTTTCATATAATATTTTTTGAAATAAAGGAAGCTATATGTTTTCATTTTCATGGCGTACTAAATACTAAAACTTGTTGCAACAATTTTAGAGAACATTTATTGGATAATGGCTGAAAAATTATCTTTCTTCTGAAAAGATGATTTAAAGTAATAGTTTGTCATTATTTTCTGACATGCTCTAAATATTTGTACTCAAAGAATTTTAGACAACAAATCTCTTTTTTCAACCATCTGTTGTCATAATTACGAAATTTTGAATTATTTATATATGTTTCATGAATCAAAAACTTGATTCAACAGCATGATATTTCCCTTCACTTGGAAGAAACTAAGATATTTATAGAAACTACTATTAATCTGTACCACCGATACTTTTCGCAAAATCATTACATTTAATTTTGTACAATGTTTGACATTGAAGGTAACATCATGCTCGGGTTCATTGTACATTTATTTCATGACAGAATAATCTAATTGCGCTACATGTTCAATGTTTTGAAAGACACATAACAGTCAAAATTTAGACACAGACTCAATATATTCATTCTTATATTACTCATCATTTTATGACACATTACAGTGATTAGACTAAATCTTATCTTATTTCATGTCACCTATTTTTCATTTCTATTAAGGGGAGACATGGTATGTTTTACATACATTTTATTCTTGATTTAATGGTTTTACGAATTTTTTGGTTGCCCCCTACGTATTATGTATTTTGTAAAACAGTTTTGTATTCAAAATACCATAAAGAGCCTAGCATTTAATTTTTTAAGAGAAAAATTTTAAAATTTCTTGAAGTCATTTTAATATACTACTCCTACATAATTTTGACGTACACATATACAATTTGATCTACAAGTATGTCGAACTGTATGCAATAAAAGTTGGTATGGGTTTTGTGATAACATGACTGATATTCGTGAAATACTTTTTTTTTTATAAATGTTTATTGAAAATTCCTTGAAAGTATATAAATTTGAAATTCAACTACTGTAAAATCTATCGTGTAACGCTCACCTGTACCTTAAAGGTACAATTTTTAATTTTTAGGTATATTCGCCGTATAACGCACACTCCCTTTTTTGCGAAGAAATCTGAAGTGTACGTGCGCAATGCTCTTATGTTTTGAAGTCCTTTATCCGAATAATTATTTCAAACGTTAGAAAAAAAATAGTATAGTTCTAGAACGCAACCCTTCAAAAGAGAGTTCATAGGGAATGTAATTTATTTTAAGTAAAACGTATTTCGATGTACGTAGAAATCAAATTTTTTTCTGCACTCATCCTTTTCTTTTTTTATTGTTAAAGCTTTCCTTTTTCTACCCGGGGGGGGGGGGAGCATATAATACGCACCTATAAATTTCAATTTTATTTTTTGTGCTAAAAGTGTGCGTTATATGTCGGATTTTACGGTAGTTTTTAAAAAATTAGTCTTACTTCGATTCACATATGCATACCAACTTTTGTCACTTGTAGTAATAAGAACAACCTCAAAGCATTTGACTCAATAGAAAAAATGTCTTATCATTTGAAATGAAAAAAACTATGGATTTTTTCTCTATTTAAGCTTTGCATTTGCTGTTGGAATGTGAATAAAAGAGAACAAAAGAGTTATCATAACTCAGAGCCTTTTTAATTAAGAGCTTTTAAATTTTGTGACATTAAAGAAAGATACTTAACGAGTAATTTATGATGAAAAACTTATTTTGGTTTTTTCGACCAATTTTTTTGTAAATTGAATTGCACGCGCTCGTATTGCGTTCCCTTAACTTTCAAAATCGTGATCTGAGCACAAGATGCTTTTGAATACTTATAAATAAATACATTTTTCATTATAAATATTTTTATTTAATGATATATAAATATTAATAATACAACTTTTTTGTTTTTCGAAATCTTTCAAAACAAATTAACTAAAATCTTTGAAACTTTTGAACAAACTTTGAAAGGAAATAATTTTTTTCCCCTTGTGGTAAAAATTTATATGTTCCAGTTCGAAAAAAAAAACAAGTAATATAAAAAAAAGTTTTTAAGTCAATTCCTACTTAGATCAACAAAGAAAAATTTTATTTTAGCTACTTTTTATTAAATAGTTACAATTAATATAAATATGTATATACATATGACACAGAATCACAACATTAAGTGGTAATTAGTTTTTATTAATTATCATTAAAATATCGTATTGTCATACAAAACAATCGTGTATATAAAATTTTAGTTCTACTGAATGCCTTAAAACGTGAGAAAAAAATCCTTTTCAAGTTTTGACACAAGTCGCCAAAAGGGTCGCTAAGTTGACAAAAATGATGCCAACGTGGCTATATTTGTAATTCTTTGAATAATTAGTTTTGATCAATTAATTTTTATTAATTATAATAAAATTACTGTATTGTCATCCAAACTAATCACGTACATTAAATTTCAGCTCAATTGAGCGCTTTAAAATGTATTTTATTAACGATTAAAAATTCCATGAAGATAAATAAATATAGAGAGAGTGTGAGTGTGAATAACTGCTAAACGAATATATATGTATTTTTAAAAACTTCTTAGCTCCCCATTTTTTAAAAAAATTATCAGACATTACCACGTGTCCGTTTTTTACTGGATCTTTCTCACTTCCAAGAACTTTTCATAAGTATTTTAGAACAATTGAGCCATTTTTTGCGATTTTCTCATTTATAAATAGTGTAAAAATAAAATAAATTTTATGGCTTTTTAATGTTCGGTGTGTAGTCAATAGATTCAGAAAATAAAATGGATTTTTTTAAGAACTGAAAATAAATGAGTATAAAATAAACAGTAATAATAACATTGTTTAGTGAATGTGTGAATATATAAGCAAGAAATACTGCTATTTAAAAGCCATTACTGGTTACTGAAAGAATACAGAAAAGAAAACCTAAAAGATAACGAGAAAATATATCAGTGGGTGTCCACTCACACCTAATATCCCGTTCGCTCTACTTCCTGTTCAGTAACTTTTCCTTTCTGTTAACATCAAAAAGTGAGAAGCGCCCGAAGGAAAATGAATGCAACAGTAAACAACCAGTTTTAAGAATGCTATTGTATCAACTGAATCAGTAGAAAGGCTAATATCCATTGACATTTTTCGACTTTTATTTAATTACACGGCATATCACCTCGTTTTATAAAGAAAAAATTGGATAATGATACTAATTTCAAGGTCTGTGTATTGCAAATCAGATTCGACGTCAATGTCTCTCATGAAATTTAAATAAATTTATTTTATTGGCCTGTAATTTTCTGAAGAATGCAGATTGTTAAAATTTTGTCATTTTATATGAAAGTGACACGTTTTAGGATTTCCTGTTATGGAATCTTTTTTTCTGTAATCAGGTTGCGGATTTCTTACCCGCTTACAATATGTTATTCCTAATATAGAAAAAAAAATAATTTAATTAATTGAATGCTTTTATTAAGGTGGCTCTTTTAAGCTACACGATGTACTTTTTTATTTTGAATCTTGGTCAAATGATGAGGTCGGCACTTGAACTAGCGCCACACTCACCGACCTTTCACACCACAATGACGATAAAATTATTTCTCATTTCAGAATATGATTTAAATGCTTAGGTACATACCATTTTATATATTTAGGCGTATTTTAACTAGTTTTACTTTTATTTTAAGGTAAAAAAGATAATTTATGCTATGGTATCTGAAATAATATTCTAATGTATATACACCGCTTATTATTTCAAGAGAAAACACCTCTGAACATAAAGTGGATTTTTCAAAAATCCTAGTTCAGGCTCTGGAGGGAAGTCTTAGCTAGATATAAGCAAATTATCAATATTATAAAAAAATTTTTTTGTAGAAAAATGTTTTAAAATTTTTTAAATTCTGTTAAAAAAATTTTAAAAATTCTTTTTGCCAGAAAACTACATTTAAATACTTTTTTTTATCTCAATAAAATTATTGAAACAATTTTTATGTGTATATTCTAATACAAGTAAGCTCTAATCATAAAAAAAAATTTAAAAAAATTATCAATTTATTTGCATTTGCAAAATTAAGGTTTTGTGTTAAAGTAGTTAGTAAGATAATAAAAAAATAATATATAAAGTAAAAACAGATTTAAAAAAAAAAAGAAGTAAATCTACAATTAGAGAGGCTAAAATTGTAATATAGCATCATTATTAAACAGAAAAAATACATATTTTTTTTTAGAAAAAAACAAGTAATATAAAAGATTTTTTCTTAAGTCAATTCCTACTTAGATCAACAAAGAAAAACTTTATTTTAGCTACTTTTTATCAAATAGGTACAATTAATATAAATATGTATATACATAGGAGAGAATCACAACATTAAGTGGTAATTCATTTTATTAATTATCATTAAAATATCGTATTGTCATCCAAAACAATCGTGTATATAAAATTTCAGTTCAACTGATTGCCTAAAAACGTGAGAAAAAAACCTTTTCAAGTTTTGACACAAGTCGCCAAAAGGGTCGCTAAGTCACCAAAAATGATGCAAACGTGGCTGTATTTGTAATTCTTTAAATAATTAGTTTTAATCAATTAAAATTTTTATTATAATTAAACTATTGTATTGTCATCCAAAATAATCATGTATATAAAATTTCAGCTCGATCGAGCGGTTTAAAATGTATTTTATTAACAATTGAAAATTCTCCAGCAAGATAAATATATAGAGAGTGTGAGCTAATAGTAGAGAGGAATTCAATAATATATAAAGTAAACACAGATGAAATAAAGAGTAAACCTACAATTATA
>BMAV01019695.1:337097-361447 GCA_019973955.1 Trichonephila inaurata madagascariensis | reverse complement strand
AAAAAAAAAAAAAAAAAAAAAAAAAAAAAAAAAAAGAAAGAAAATTATGCATTAAGACATTTATGTAGAAATAACAGAGACTCTGATCGAAATATTATTGACCCGCCGACACCCTGAATTTGTTGAAATATTACTTTAAAAAAAAGTGTGGTGGGGAAAACACTCGTAGTCAGGACTGCCTGCTAATTTCTACTTCTAGTTGTAACTCGTAGTAGTGGGCACACATGTGCCCGCTGGCACAAGATTGGGAAACCCTGTGTTAGAAGTCAAGTAGAATTCTACCTCCGCAGGTTACAGTTCTCTTTCTATGCCGAATTCATAATGAGTGGTCGATGCCACAAAAAATAAATTGATAATCAATTGAAATTGATTATTAAAGTGTTCTAATCAATCATAATTGCATATGCTTTATATTGCTTGAATTATACTTTCGATATATATTAAAACATTTTAGAAAAAGACTTGTTTCGACACACTTGGTCTTTATTGAGGATTATTTACGAATATCCTTGTTAATTAATTTTTTCAGAGTTAAAGAAAAAGTGAATAAGGGGGGGGGGCGATGATTCTGACTTGATTTTTTCAGAAACAATTTTACTATTCATATTTAGCGTAGATAGCGTCTGGTCCTGGATTGTAGCACATTACCCTATAACAGAAAATTCTTTTTAAAATTTGTTTTTTTCTGCGTCTGATATTAAAATAGGATGGTTGAGTATATTTTCTATTTGCAAATATGAAAATAGTAAATTAAACAGATTTCATCGAAAAGGATCTAACCCCCCCTCCTGTTTATTTAATAATATAAATGATTCTTTGGAAAAGAATGCATGTGTTCAATTACAATTCTGCAACTACGTAATTTGTAGCGAAATATACATTTATAATTGTTAAAATAAGTGAGCATGCGCAGAGGATACTTAAATTATAAATCCAGCTCCAGTGGTGCTGGAGATTACAAGATAATGTGACTTAAGTGAACTAGCAAATAACTTGTCACAAAACTAAATTTAAGAGGAAAGATGTGCAATTTAAAAATATTGTTACGTTGATCGGGGCTCGAGGATTTAATGCAAATCAGTCGCAAAGAACAAGACAGTTTTTCAGGAGTGATGGAAATTTATTGTCCAGAAAATGATCCTTTAAGTACAGAATTCAATGTCTAAATTCGCAGAATAAATCTCAGAAGGTCTTCTCACCTTCTACAGCGCTCAAACACAGCTAACAGTATTTAAAATACACGTATGCAAAAGATTATTCACAAGCTCCACCCATCCTATTCAACAGCCGAGCTAATCACTAGTCGTCTCTTCACAGTCAAGGCAAGTCTACTAATCGCTAGTCAAAATAATACTAACTAGTTTCGGCTAGCATCTCTCTATTTATAGTTCTCGCGGATCCTTCGAGAAAGATCCGCAAGCTTCATAAATCGTGAAGAATCCATAGGGTCCCTAACTCGCAGAAAATGGTCGCCAAGTCACCAATTGGTCACCAAGTCACCAAACTGGTCAACAAAAATGATGTCAACTTGGCTCTTTCGCCAAGTTCCCATTGAATAGCCATTATAACGTAAGACACGGCGTTGCTTGAAAATATTATATTTTTAACATAAAATAAATATGACAGAGTAATATAAATGCATTACACATCCAAATACAAATTATTTACACCAGTAGCGCACACGGGAATTTTTCAAGGGGGGGGCCCGGGTCCAGGGTCGAAAGTCCACCATTCTTGTATCATGCTCCTTTTGATTTTGTCAATTTTCGGGAATAAAAAACAGTAAAAAACTAATGATTGTATAAATAATTAGCATTAATTAATATAAGTAATCATAAATGACAAATATTTAATGAAATTTTACGTACTATATACTTATAATTATAATCAATCGGAAAAAAAAAATCAAGGGCTTTGTGGGGGGTTGCGGTCTAGACTCCTACGACCCCCCCCCCCTACATCATTGTATGCGCCACTGATTAACACTATTTTACACAAAATTCGTAACAATATAATTCAGAAAATATTTGTTAATATTTCATACACACACACACGCACATACACACAATGGGATACTATATTAGTTAATATAGTAAGAAAAAAGAAAAAGAAACACAAAGGCTGTTGGCGACAGACCTCCTAATTTTGAGCCAAGACTAAGTGACAAGGATGACACCTGGGCTGGATTCCCCTTTCCTAGCTACTACACCACGCCAACGGGAGAGCTTTGAGCCATGATTGATTTAACATACATCGGCTCCTCTGCACGGCGAGTATTCAATGGCACTGAAGTTCGAACTCATGACAGGCCGGCCCTAAATTTGTGATTATATCCACTAGGTTGCCTCGGCCACAAGATAGAGTTCCAAGCTTCATACAATGAAATAATTGAATTCTCTGTTACAGTAAAATGCATTCACTTTAATTTCAGTATAGAAATACGAACATGTAATATTCTTATAAAGCCTTTTCAGTGTAATTTTATATTTCATGGAAAAATAAGTATAAATATCTGAAATGCAATCATTTACAAATAAAGTTTCTAGACATGTTTTTAAAATGCTTTCAAAGAGTATAAAGTATACTTTCTACAGAAATATTCAGTTCTCCTACAGTCAATAAATTTGCTCTCACAAGAGAGTACTATTTTAATACCGAAAATATGTATTCAGTTTCAAATATTTCACTCGTAAGCAGCGACTGTTACTTGAGAAATGTCTGTGTTGAAATAAGTTTTTTCAAAAATGCTGCAATATAATGGAATGTATGGATCTCTCAAGGATAATTTTTCACGTCAAAAGATAATAAATGGGTGGATTTCTCCGAGTTTAAATACAATGAATTTCTAAATTACTCGACACCACACGCCAAGCGGGACAGTTTTATGGTTTACACTTGAAAGAAATGCAGAGAAATTCGGAATGTGTTAAGAAAAAATTGAGTTTTGTAATATATGCTTAAGAAAAAATTCTAACTAAAATATTACAAAGTACATTTTAAAATGAAATAAAAATGAGTGACACAGTTACGCATATAAATGCAAAGAGTTGGAGGAAATATTGAAAATCAAGAATAGATATTATTACTCCTAATGAGTAAGACATGTAATAACTCGACATTTAATATTTTTTAGGGCAAATGGTATATTTTGTTCGTATTTGATATCCTTTTAAGACCCGAATTATTTTTATCTTCAAATATTAAATTCTTCTGGTTATTAATACTATATGGACACCAATAACATTGGGAAAAATAATAAAAAAATTCCTTCTCCTCCTCCCTCTGGAACGTAGATGGTACCGCACGATCGTGCGGGTATGGCGTTATCTGTGAAACAGGTCACCTATGAAATTTAACGAGTTATATATTTTTAGCTCTAAGTTGATAGAAGAAACAATCTTAATTCATCTAAAATTGTTACAAATAAGGAAATAAATTATTAATGTATAATTAAATTAATTATTAATCCATTATTTACTTATTGTAAAAATCTTTTATTTTGTTTTTGACAAGTATAAATAACCATTGCATTTTTCACATGTTTTTGAACTGCTTTCGTAGTTTTCAAATATGCACTTGTACGATACCTTGAAATGTCATCAACACATTAAAAATGGCTATACATGTCAAGCCTTTTATCCTAAATTGGCTAGAATAAAAGCCATGACATGTATAGCAGGGGGATTATAACGTTTCGATCTTTTTGTGAATGGAATTACAACACTGCTATCTTCATCATCTGTTAAAATACTTTTGTTAGTAAGTGGAGAAGCTGATAACGCTTCAACTATCTCAAACTTAAATTTTAAGCGATCCATTTTGATTTTTAGGGGAATTTTATTTGATATTGTATCTTGTTTGCACAGAAACCAAGAATTTGTAACAGCTAAATCAATGTAATGAATGTGTTCAAGAGACTTTTATGATAAAGAATGAACCAAGATTGTCTTTCCATTTCAAATATTCCCATGCGTTTCTTCATCGCTCCCATCTGAACTTGATTCTCCTCCCAGTATACGCGATTCATATGTTTTGTTCGCAGCATTGTCATCATCCGAGAGATCACTAAGTTCTGATCTAAGTTCAATTTGATTTATTCATCAATTGAAAAATTTCTTCTGTGAGAATTCTTCTCTTTTTAGACACCTGAAAAAATTTTTGGTTAAAAGTTAACACAGTATTCCACGAAAAATAGTAAAATGTATCAGAAAATTGTATTATTTAAACATATATATATATATTTAAACCACACACCATATTAACTACTACTTTCATGGTTTTAAAATGATAAGTGAAATTAAACCTTTGTTATTGAACAAATTGTATCATAAAAAATGTCCAAGTTTTTATCGGTAAATTAAAAATAATTGAATGGTGAAAATCATATAAACTATTAAATTAGCAAATTTTTTACAAACTTAAAGAAAGCCAACATTTAATGGGGACTTGCACTTGTATCATATGCCCTACACTCATTACAATAGAGTCACCTTCTAACTCGACACTTTCCTCGTGGAATCAGGATAAACAAGAGCCACTACATTGCACTCAATCCTGTCCTTGATTTTCATTATAATAGTTAGCACCAGAAACAGAACAAATGCAGGGTGTATTGTGTGTTCTAGTACTTGCTGTTGCTCTGTATTTTGCTCCTCCACCTTCTCTACGACTTCTGTTTGCAGCTCTCGTCGTAGAAGCAAGACTTTCTGTACTCGTTTTAATACAATTCGGTATCTTGCAGGCTCGTCTTAAGGTTTTCATAAGTCAATTAATTCAGATCAAATAATAGCTTCAATGTAAGTTAACAAACTTTAATAAGCTATAAATATTATTACCAATTGCTAATTGATTCAAAGCTGGATACAGCGCCAGCTACTCGCTTCAAAGGGTACGTTACATCTAGTAATGTAAACACATGAAAAAAAAACAAGGAGGAAGGTTATAAAAATTTTCAGGCGTGAATAATCATCGCCAAGGGACGATGACTCGGGGTTTTAACACTTGTCAACTTTCTTGCAATTTTCTTACGTTTTCCGCGATTTTCTCAAGTTGTTTTCAGTGCTGGAATTGACTCAGATCCTTCAAAAGTAAAGCTGCTGACGACGAGGATTCAGTAGTTGATAATAGATGAGCCATAGGTTGCTGTAACTTTGGTCAAATGGTTATTGTAAGAGCATCAGATAATAAATCTGAGTTTATCTGTTGTAAGGCATCCGGTCGGGGGTGCCCCACTTCTACATTATCCTCGTGACCTAGATCTGTGGGAAGGAACGAAGAAGCAGCCATATCGTTTATCTTAATATCTCTTTATTAATATCTTAACTTAAACAATATACAATAATAATAATATTCAATTTAAGTAAATCTGGAGTGAAGAGACACACTATTAGTATTACCAAATAATCACGTAACCGATAACTATATTTAACTCTACCGACTATTTCTAACTTCAGTAACTACACACAGTTCTTAATAATTTAGTTTAACAGTCTTACCGCTATATCTTGAGTAAACAGCAATTCGCTTGATTCTAACTGACCTGGCTTTTATCCTTGTAGAAAGGTATCCACGTTTAGCTTGATCGCACAGGTACGGATGGATTAAATCTTGAACTCGGGATTTCCTCTCATTTTAACTTAGGCGTTTGTCAACATAGACCTCGTATATTTACTTCTCATAGCCACCCTGCGTACGCTAAACTTCTACTATTTATAAGATTCCTAATTTGAATATTGATGCTTCTCTTCTCGAGTTGGTTGGAAAGAATTGCCATTCTGGCCCCAAAGAAACCCAAGAGGACAATTAGTTGAAATCGTGATGAGCCCATCACACTGTGTCATGAAAAGAAAATATCATAACATTACAGTATTGCCCATATTTGCTCTAGTGACATTATTCAATAGTTGGTACTCCTGCTCTGTCGAAGAGAGAAAGAACGAAACCTATCGTCCCCACTAACAGATACTACACTCCTATAAGATTGCAGCCTTTTATGGGTTTTATGTAAAATTAATTAATTTTTCATGTTAAAATTTTGAGTAAGATAAGTAATATATAACAACAACCCCAATTTGATGTATCAGGTAGTTCTACTTACATTAGAAGTGGTCCGTTTGTACTTAAGTTTGAACCGTACAACCACACATATAAATCACACAGTCGCCATGACACATGAGCATTGCCTACACCGAGGTGCAAATGAACCAACTCAAAACCCATTACGTGTAATATGGAATTTTCCTAAATGTGCCTATATTACCTTAGTGTCCGTATGTGCCAAGTTTACCCTACTATTTTATAAAATACTTTATGATACGTAAGTTAAATTTTGGTTTTAATCTGATTCAAGTTGTCCTAAGCCTGTTAAGCAGTATTGTTTTTACATGTCTGTAATAGTTTTTATTTATATATTCATTGGTTCATTTTTTTTTTTACTATATAAATTTTCTTTTTCAGGTTTAAATAATGTTTCTGTTTAATCATTCGTCACTATGTGTGTGAGGCCAAATTACAATTTGTTTAAAATTATTTATGTCTTAAGCACTCATTAAGAAAATTATTTTAAATTTTTGGAAACACTACACTGCCCCATTTTCACAACCCTCCTTAAAAATATTATATATGCTATAATAGTAGAGTTTTATTTTTTTAAAAAAAATATAAATCGTGGAAAGAAGCTAGTTTTTAAAAAAACATACATTTTTAATGATACCTAAAGAACTGAAATTTTTCTCTTTATTATTATTACTTTATAATGGTAAAAATTTAACATTTTATGTCAGAAATCACGAAAATGATATCATGTTTTTCTAATGTATCGTTTTTTTGTTTTTGTTTCGATTGGTTCCAGAGCAATTCTGTATATTTACAAATATAATAAAACGTATATAATTAAGTCTAATTTTTTGTCAAATTGTATTTATTTTTAAATAAATTATTTTGATACAAAATTTATCAAACACTTCCCAAGGATTCATTTAGTTTTAGCAATAAATTCCAGTACAATAGTACATCGCGAGAACCACTTTTCAAACAGGCATCATTTTTCGTAACGACTGTGACGTCTGATTTTACTGAAGCAATATTTCAATACATTTTGAAAAAGAAAACACACAGTAAACTTTTTATTTTTTTTAAGGAATTGGAGTGCAGCAGCGGAATAAATCTTCTGCAGTCTACAATTGAAAATCCTTGAAAGTGGCTCCTGAGAAGCAATCACATGCGGACGTCCAATGCTAATCGCGCCAAGACTTACGTCAGAGATTTATGGGTACTTGAAAAGATGTGTCATCTTTATGGTGTCTTGGGTAACACGGGGCTTTGTCTATCGAAAGAGATGACTTAGCCCTTTTTCTTCTCATTCCAATTATCGGTAGACGCATAAATTTTGGCGCTCAACACCTGCTGATAAGGTACAGTTACGATACAATGACGAGGCACCGTGGAAAAAATTCTGGAAGATGATTCTTCGGATGATCCCTTTTGAATGTCATATGAATAGAAGTTTATTTCAGGTTAACTGAGATAGACTTTTGAGATTATTCTCTCAAATAAACAGCTGAGAGAGGAATAGACGGGAAACTGACACTCTTGTTGTAAAAGGGGTATATAGGAAGTCATTTTGCTCAATATTATAAGCAGAAAGGAGGAAGGTTGGTCTGCCTTAAATATAGCTAAATCCTACTCTTACGTAATTTTAAGAGCTGTCTTCAGCCAGCATTGTTTATAAAATTGCAACATCCATCTTTTTAAATTTCTTAAATCTCAAGGATATATGTCTCTTTGTTTTCAAGTCATTTTAATATCTCAGATAATTAAAGCCTGTACATTGAAAATCATTTAACACGAAACTGAGGGGGACTGAAATACTTTTTCGTGTTAAGCGATAATGAAATAAGAATCGTATGTTCAGCAAAATTAAGTTTATTAGGTTATATTTTATTTACATAGATATGTATACAGTCGAACCTCTGTATAACGGACCTCTATATTGCGAATTTTTCTATATAACGAACTTTTTCCTGGAACTATGAAAATTTCGCGATTTTCTTCGTAAAATAACCTCTCTACAGCGAAGTGCTTTTTCTATATAATGAACTTTTTCTTTTGTGATTCAATTTTTGTTCCCCCTTTTTTTAAAAAAAAGGGATTTATATCTGAAAAAATTTCAAGTTATATTTTCTCTTTAACACATTTTATGGTGGTCATAAACCTTGAACTGGTTTTATTAGATCCTAACTCACGAAGAGCAACAGTTCTGGACATTTCATTCAAGAAGTGCAACCTGTAACCCCCATTGCCTAGTTCACTAGAAACAGCTTCGATATCCTCTTTCACCCTCATTGTAGTTGTCCCGTGTCCCTGTATTCTAATTGTAAAATAATGTATATTTAATATTACTTGTATGCTTTAAATTATAAAATGCCCTTAAAATTCATTAATTTTGGTATAAAAGTGTTTTTTTAATATTGAAAATACAGCGAATTTTGTGACATTCTGTTTTCTTGTTTTCCTTGCAGTTTTCCTTTCTTTCTTTCTTTTTTGATGGGTAAGATATATAAAATCAACATATATTAATTTAAAAAAAAGGTGTGAATAATTACTTTTTTGATGTATAATGTTTATGAATTTAAAATTTGTTTTATGTGGTTTATAAAGTATATTAGAAGATGAACCTCTATGTAACGAGTTTTCCATATTACGAACTTCTTTCCTGGATCTATCGACTACGTTATATAGAGGTCCGACTGTATATGTACGTATTTAATAAAAATCGATGAAACAAAAACATTCACAATGAAATGTAATACAAATTTTCAGGGTTTCGAAATGCAAGACATTTATTGAGTTTTTGGAAAATAAATTGACGTTTTACTTTGTGCTTTGCCTTTTTTTAGCATCAAACTGTCAACAAATTGTTCGATATCGTCCATTTTGTTATTCATTTCACTATTGGAATGTGTGTCAAAGTAATTGCTCATACTTTTCAAGATGTTCCACATTTCGGATAACGTACCATCAGAAGCTGCATTATTCTCCTTTTTGTCGTCGGAATCTGCACCGATGATACTTTTTGAGCCTTGAGCAAACTCCAAAATGTCTTTGTTTGCCCTAATCTGGGTTGTACACTCGATATTATCATCTATCTCAACGAATTCTTCCGATGATGAACCTAAATGGCTGGTGTTTTCTGTATTTTGTTCACTCTCAAAGAGGATATCTTTTCGTGTTAAGCGTTTTTCGTTTCGTATTAAGAGGAAAAAAGGCATGAGAATACATAGTAGTTTGTCGGGACCGTTGTATATCAATTCGTATTAACCGATATTTCGTCTTAAGCGTTTTCGCGTTAAACGTATTTCCCTGTAGAAGTTCGACCGTGAGTTCTGCTTTCAAATTAACACTTCGTAAGTAGAATAAAATTAGTTAATTATTATTAAACTCAGTGTGCGGCTTTATTCAATTCAACTGAGCCTAAAAGCAGAGTACGGCTTATATATTTAGAATTGAATACCAGCTCATATTTCTGTCTTGTTATCTGGCCATGTTGTACTGTACATTAAAAATCCACTGTTTAACATTGGTTAGTAATGTGATGCTAATTGTAATGGCAAATAAATCATATTCGTGAGTATTCAGACGGGTTTTTCAGATCCAAATTCTCTCTAAAAGGCCCGTATAATTTTTTCTTTTTCATTTTGGTTGAATATCTCTAAAAGTATTGGACTGATTGGATAGATTTTCATAAAATTGAGTACGTATCTAGGATGATACAATACAAAAAATTATACATGTAAAGATTTAGAGAGCTGACTGTTTAATCCATTTGATGAATATTCTCACTTTTTTTGAAATGTGTCAGCCATATGAAAACTATTTAGAACAGAGTTTGTAAAAATGAAGAATAAAATCACGACCAGCTTCATTTCTAAAATGGTAGTCAAAGGACTCTAAGATATCATCCTTGTCACATAGCCTCAGTCAAAAACGTACAGATTTGTGTATTTTGTCGATATGATAACTAGACCAGTATTACTCAACCTGCGGCTCACCGGCCTTTTCTAAGTGGCCCGGTCATTTCCCATTGAACTACGAAATTCAATATTTAAGAATAATGTACTAAAAATTTAGCGGAAAATTCTATCAATGAAGCAATCATAATTTCAGCAAATTTGCTATCAATTAGGTTTTCTTGATAGTAGAATGCAAACAAAAGGCTTGGTCATGGATGAAAGGAAATCGAAACTACTCCGTAACTCATTAAAAAAGTAATACAAGTAAATAGTTTTTGTGCGTGTTTGATAGAAATGTTAATATAATATTAAGCGAAGAGCCCTCCCCCCGCCTCCCAAAAAAAGAATGAGTTTTATTATTTTGATTAATTTGGCTTTGTCTAATGTGGCTTTGGTCTTATTGTGGTCTTTTCTTCATTTCTTTTTTCTTTCATTATCCTCGAGGTCCGTCGCCAAAAGCCCTCGTGTAGCTGAACAGTGCGACTTTATAATATTCACTCACTCACTCATTCTCTATTATCCTCATAGTGCGGCCCGCGTGAAATACCTGTCATGTGTATATGTGTCCCAGCAGGAAAAAAGGTTGAGTACCCTTGATCTAGACTATTTAACTGGAACACCACACCAGTCATTTTCTCTATGTTGTAGGATATGTATCAAGTCTCTGGTTCTCTCTAAAAGAAGGTACATTGAGTGATTAGGTTGCATGGCCTCATCAATAAATAGAACAGTCTCACATCGTTCCTTGTTCCAATGCTGAGGTTATTTGCACCATGTTAA
The DNA here is from genome assembly GCA_019973955.1 of Trichonephila inaurata madagascariensis. Classification (NCBI taxonomy): domain Eukaryota; kingdom Metazoa; phylum Arthropoda; class Arachnida; order Araneae; family Nephilidae; genus Trichonephila; species Trichonephila inaurata. The sequence goes on along the minus strand of BMAV01019695.1, from coordinate 350,657 downwards.
CCTAGCTCTGTGCGCAGAGGTAAGTGGGACCCTTTTTGCAAACAGATTTGTCTCCTGTAACCTTCTAAAAATAGTAATTTTTGAAATTTGTGATTGCATGGAATTCACAAGACAAATTTAAGAGAAGTTTTTTTACTCTTGTGTTTAACTATAAGAAGCAAATATTAATTCTCAATGGTCGTCGTAGCACTTGGATGACGTTGTTCAAGCATTCTCCCTCGGATCCAGTTTTATAAAATTGATTGCATAAGTTGTACACAACGTTGGATGTTGTATTAAAAGTATCTGACAATCTCTATTTGAAATTTTTCTATCTCAATTTTCCCGATAACTCGCTTCTTCATTCTGTTATCCAAACGTTGTGGGTTACGCAGTTTTTGCTTTTGAATTTTTGCGTATGTTTCAAGAGAGAGCGAGAGAGAACCAGCACGAAAATACCCAAGATACGTGAGTGAAGGAAGCGCGAATATTGTCACGTGAGCTTACAAAGTATTTTCCTCAAATATACATTCCACGTGCACATGTACATTCTAAAATCATCGATTCTAAAATGTTCATCTTTATTTGTAAGTACTACTTTTACCTCTCAATCGGCTCGGGGACTTAAGAGGTAGCGTGTCGGCCTCGGAAGCAGAAGGTTACAGTTGTGAAGCCCTGATGGAGTCGATAGATTTTCTGGAAGTGAAAATCGTAGGTACGCATGTCATATGATTATATGACATGTAAATGATCCCTTGAGTATCAATTTGGTTCTGTTCTTCTCGACAAAATTAAATCACGGCAACATTTAGCATCTGACGAGAGTTTGAATTAAATAAATTCAAGCGTCAAAAATTTGGTAATGGGAGCCGCCACTAGACGGTGCCACCAATGAAATGATTCTCATTCTTCGGGATTTAACGTGTATACAAAGGCATTTGAAATAAAACTTTTTATCTCTCGTGTTTAGCACTTATACATAGAAATTCGCTTAATATGCAAATATTCTGTTAAACACGCACGCATGTGTGTATTTAAATTGTTTTGATATTTGTTGATGAAAAATATTTCAGCCATAAACTGATAAGCGATTTGTTTTAGCATAAAATTCCTCTCTTTCACTTACAGATACTAATTAAATTTTTAAAAAGAGCATTTTATTTAAGTGTTAGCTTACAACTATTCAAAATAGCTTTTAAAAAATAAGTGTAGCTCATTTTATTTTATTATGTATTTATTTTTGTTGGGGATGAATAACAAGAACATAGAACACTTTTTAAGAAATATAATTTATTTTTCCGAACTTCTATTACTACTTAGATTTCACAATCGATTTACTAGTAGAAGAAATAGTTTTGAATATGTGTTTCGGATTTGGTAGACTTTTTAAAAGTATTTGTTATTGGACAATTTTTAAAAATTCTACCTTTCTATTGTTTTTACTATTCAAGATTTATTTCATAAATAGAATGCTGCGCATAGTTCCAGTTTCTTATAAATAATTTATTTAGGAATATCAATCTAAAGCATCTGAGCTTAACGAAAAATAAAAATAAAATGTTGTAAGATAATAAAATTCTATTTTTCATATAATTTATTTTTTCCCCTTCAAATTGGTTTTCAAAAAATAAATTTTTTTTGTTTTTGCATATTCTTTGATACTCTCTTCACAACTTCATATTTTTTTATTTATTTAAAATTTTAAGACCTTTCAATTATAAATGCATTTTTATATTCTTTAATGAACATGGGTCTATTTTTACTTACTTTTTATGTCTTATTAGTCGCTTCTTAAATTTTCATTAAGTGAATTTTTTAAAGAAAAATATCCACATAAAAGTTTTTAAATTAGAATAAAACTACTTAGTTCTTCCTAAAGTATACGTTAAAAGAAAACTTAATTTTAACATTTCAAATATTTTCTTAGATAAATATTTTTATTTTAACTCTCTTCACAACCTTTTTTTTAAAGCTACATTTGCAAATGCAACTTTTTTAATAAATATTACTTATTTCTCAAGTACGTCTTGCATTTAATTGTATATTTGCTTTTATAAATTATGTGCAGTATATCTCCGGAACAACCTTATTTTAAAAATTTATTAGTATTTAATAACATGACAAATATGTGTTTTTTAAAAATAATATTTAAAAAATTATATATGTATAAATGTTAAATTAAAAATTCACAGATTCCTATCAAGAAGTTGATTTTTATAGTACAGACATTTTATATTTAATTCCTAAGAGACTATGAATCATGTCTTATAGAGCTACAATTTATGTGAGAAAAGAAAACGTACTTCCTCTTTGAAAATTGAATGATGCCAAATTGAAGAGAAACTATTAAATTTGATTGCTTCATAAGAAATAAATGCCATTTTAAAACTCAGACGATATGCCAGACGATTTCACTAGATTTATTTATGATAAAATATAATAATTTTCTTGTGAATGTCAAATGTCACTATGAAAAATGTTTGTTGATATCTGAAATATATGTATTTGGTAAGGGTTTATTTATAATACCTCGATTTGTGGAGTATAGCGGTAGATTGTTTAATAGATAGAAAATTTTATTCCATATATAAAAATAAAACTCTAGAAAATGTTTATGCTTTATTTTAAATTTAAATTTAAAGAAGAAATATTTCTGCAATGAACAATTTTTTTTCACTCATAACGACTTGTACAACTTTAGAATCTTTGACATTTAAATTAAAATGCAAATGGTACGCTAAAACCGAATAAACATTGTATTCTAAGAGAGAAGAAAAGAAAATCTATAGAAGAATCAAATTTCTGTAACTTTTAAAGCAGCTCACAAGAAAAAGTTTTTTTTCATTTTCATTTTGGATTAAATGTTTTGTAGTTCAATAGTCACAATAAATCATGTCAGCGATTTTTTTCAAGTTATAAATATGTCATATTCCCGAAAAAGTTTGGAAAAAAAATGTCAAATGTATTGATGACACAGCTAAAAATAATTGTTACTTGATTAATTGTTATATTAATCATAACATATTTTTTATTGTTCACAAATTTAAAACGAAATTCATATAGCAGGACAAAATAAGAGATTTATTCTATCCATTATTTTAATACAAGAGCAAGAATTAGCGCAAGCATATTGAATATAGTCCACAATACACAAAAACAAGAATTATATAACCTGTAATTTTTAATTATTATCCAATAAAAAGCACAAACAATTTGTATCTGTTTTAACTTTCATAATTATTTTTTAAAAAGGAAAAAAAAAAAAAAAAAAAAAAAACCGAAAACGCTTTGTCTTTAAAACCTTTTTGCCCAGAACAAAATATTTTTTTTCTCAAAAAATTTTGTAGAATTAGTCATTTTTCAGTATTTGATTTTTGTTTTTTTAGAGATTTTTTTTTTTTTTTATTGTTTTCAAGTAATTTTTTTTATAATAAATATTTATTTCATATTGTACTTTGTAATGATTTCCTGTGTTAATTATGAAAAATTTCAATCATAGATCAATTAATTTAACTCTTTCTCAGTTTCATTAACGAAAAAGAAACAATTATCCCGATAAAAATTTTAGCTCTATGTTTTACTTTTATGACTGATAGATGTGAAATAATTGTTGAAATAAATATGTGGTTTCATAGAAAATAAGTTGATGTTGTATAAATTGTTCACATTTCTTTATAAATGAGTCGCTCAGAAACCAATTGCTTCTTTTTTTTTCTAGGTCATAGAAAAAAAGGAAGCAACGAGAAAATCCTTTAATAACTAAGAAGAATATTATTTATTTTATCAAAATTTACAAGAATCAGAAAATATCACAAAATGAACTTAACCGCATTGGCTTCTGAGCGACTCAAATATAGGAATAAATCATAAGGAATAAATAAAATAAAGGAAAATTTGGTTCTGTTTGGTTGGGCGTAAATCTCGCCAAGCGTACATTTTTGGCGACGGCGTAAAAAACATATACAAATAAAGTACATCTGTTATTAATTGTTACTAATTTTACTGAAATCTGCGAGAATAACTAGAAATATTTGGAATGAGCAAGTTTTCATTTCCATTTTCAATTCATTTGGCAATATATTGAAAGTGCTCAGCTAACCGATCGGGAACACAATTTTTTGTTTGTTTGTTATTTGCAGACCAAATAATGATTTTATATTTCATAAGAACAATCAAGATTGATGTATTTTTTTTTTCTTTCCCAAGTAAAAGCTTACACCAAGTAAAATTGGTAAATGTGTGAAATTTGAAAGAATGTTGTAGTATTGCTAGTATTTAAATCATTACACTGTATGCATATTTCGGTACTCGCGTATTATACCGTTGACCAATTTCACGAAATCAAAAGACGCCTTCAATTCAAAAAAGATCGCCAAATGTTGTCATTGTTATAATTTTTCGACTCGAAAATGCGCAGAAATGATTTCAAACTTAGTTGCAGTTTGGCGGCATTTAGTGACGTCTTTTGATTTAACGAATTTGGTCTATGGTATAATACGTAAGTACCATATTTCTTAAACAAACATTGTGACCTAAATTATGTGAATTAATTGTGAAAATTGTGATTGTGATTAAATTATCTTGAAATTGATAAAAATCTGAATTTTTTTGGGGTACATTTACTTTTATTATGGATATGTTCTGTGCGGTGCATTGTGAAAAGAAAGAGAAGATTAAATTGAAAATGAACATTTAATGGTAAGTTGTTAAAAACAAAGACATTCATTAATAATAATACATTTCCTTTATTCATACAGTTAATAGAAGGCTCACTAGTACTGAAAAATCTACTTTTAATGTTTCTAGAAAGCTAAAGTCAAAGAGTTAACCAGAGTTCCATTGTCGCTGACATTTTTAGCTAGAGTTTTCACTTTTTTATACAATAAAAATCCATTGTGATTATTTTGTTACAAATGATGCAGATAATTGCGATATAATCATTTTATCAGATTTTTTTCCGTTAAATAAAGCTCGGTAAAAAGATATTGTGGAATAATTTTAGTACTCTTAAATAATAAAAACGTTTCAATATTTCAATACGGTAAATGTTTATTATATTTTTAAGTAATTTTCTATAAAGAATATCTTTTTCCCTTTTTTCTTATTCAGTCATTTGGTATTTGAATTATAATTCTAAACACAGAGTTTAAATATAGTGATTCATTTACACATAATCGATATACCTTTTTATATCATAATCTTATAAGTCACGTGAGAATTTAATTACACAAACTTAACTTTTAATCGGAATTCCTTTTTTAAAAAAATCGTTTGCATGAAAAGCGAATTAAAAAAACTCGATTTTCTTATGGTAAAAATATATGTAATAACTTCTTATGTTTAAACATTTGTACAGCTATCAAAGAAAAGAAGGTCGTTTGAGCTTTATGAAATTAGTTTCAAATTAACTGACATTACAAAAGTAAAATTGTACTACGGAATTGCGGTATACATCTCCATGCAACTAAAAAAAAGCAAGTATTGCATTTATAAATTGTCTAATGGAATTCCATTGTATTTTCACCGAGCCATTAAATTTTATGGTGAATAATGTGGTTAAAAAAGAAAGCTGTGCAATTTCCATTCTTACCAGTAATAAATAAAATATGGTACAAACACTTTTAAAAAATGGATCTGATTGTTGATGCCATTAGACATCTCGTAACACTTTTAGCGTAGTGAAATTTTTTCCTTTGTAAGACCATATATTTTTAAGCAATGCTAAGGATTTTTTACTCAAAAAGAATTACACAATGTTTATGTAAAACAATTTAGAATCAGATTTTAATATAGTTTACCTATGCATTAAATAATATCTGTCATTATAGACATAGATGATCTACTAAATTTTTTTGAATTTATAATATCAAAGGAAATCCATATACAATTATGATTTTTGTTTTTTGGGTTCATGAAATAATCCGTTCATAAATATTGCCAAATTTTTAAAAATAATGTGAAAATGAATTTTAAAGTAGAATTCTCACTTTTCTTGTCTTGAATTTCATGGATTTTCCAAATGCAATAAACATTGAATTTTCTAACTTTTTTTGTCTTAGAATAATTGACAACAAGAGTTTTCCTTCACGTGGAACATAATAATGGGAGAGCATTATATTTTATTGTCAAGAAAGAAGTTTCAAAAATGTTTCCATGAATCTAGAACGACCTCATATTATGCTTTGGTAAATATACATAAATGTTCTATATATAAGAGATAAAATAGAAATATTTTATCTTTCCACAGAGAGAAAGTACTTTATGATATATAAACATAACCTTTTGTTAACAACCTATTCACTATTATTTTTAAAAAAAATTGTTCAGAAAAAGCAATTTAAAAGACAACAATAATAGTTTTTAAATGTATTTGTTGTTCTAATAACAATATTTATATCAATGATTTTTTGTTCAGTTTAAAATATTTTGAAAAATTTAAACTTTTTAAATTACTTGATGAATAAGAAATTTTAAAGTTTCTGGAAATTTATTTCAATACAAATTATTTTGTGTTTCTCACAACTTCTTACAGTAATGTTACACCATTTTGTTAAGTACAGGAATATAATATTTGGGCAAATGCTATTATGTTTTTTTTTTCACAACAATAACATTTATACAAAAACCTTGGTTACTCTTCTGCATTTTATCTGAAAAGTCATTCTACAGCAAGTAGAGCTCTAATACATCATCTATTTCAGTATAACATAAGTAAACACTCAGATTTAAGTAGAATGCAGTTGAGAGTCCCAACTTTACACATTTACACTTTAAAAAATTACTGAGACATATTTAAACTGTTTTATTTAAGTTTACCACAAAAGTTGATCTTTTGTGGAAGTGATTTGTTGAATGATTATGTTGAATGGATTTTCTTTTTGCAGAGAAGGATATGCATAATTTACCTCTCTTAATTCTAAACACACCAAAAACAGTTTGCTCACATCTTTCAAAATACAAACACATAAATAGCATATTATTATGTTCTGTTTTTAAATCATTTATCAACCATACCTTTCCTTTCCTATTTTGGATTATAAAATTTAAAAGAAATAATAATAAAAAAATGAATCCAAACTATTTTAGTGTTTTCTTTTACTGTCACTAGATGGCACCACGAAATATGACTAGAGTTTGAAGCAGAAATAAACGGGCTGGATGAATAAAAACAAGTAGAGCTACCGAAAGAATTTTAAGTTTGCAAACTTCATTTTTTAAGAATTAACAAACTAGTACAAATATTTTTTACGTATTTTATGAATAATGTAATAAATGGCAAATTAATCATTATAGCCACCTTTTTCAAAAAATGAAAAATTAAATAAAAAGTTATGGCATGTTTAACAAAAATTGAAAATGAGAGTAAGAGTATAAAACTTCAGGAATACAAATTATAATTTATTCCCAATTCCTATTTAAAATTGAAATTTGGCTTTCATGAATAATCTCACTTTTTTTTCTCTGATTAAACTGATGTTCTATAAACCAAAACATTAATTCAAAATCCTACGATAAAATAAAAATTATAAATCAAATATTGACATAAACTGAATAGGTGACAATATCGGATTTTTGAATTATTTCTCAGCTTAGAGCCATTATTGAATTTTTTAAAAATAATCTACTGAAGTATAAATGCCATAATTGCTCAGAATTCACTTAAAAAAAGAAAACAAATTATTTTTAGAGCAAGAAATGTAAAAGACAATAGTTGTGAAGAGCATTTAAATATGAAGCTTCTATTTCATTTTCAGCAATGATAAGAAGTAACTGGTATTTTTCTCTAGCAATTTCGTTTCAACTGGCCATTCTGAGATTTTTTTATTTTGGCACACATAGATTGTCTTTGACACACAAAAAAACGGCTGCATATATCAATAAAAAGTATCTGAAGTCGAAATTACATTCCAGAGTTCGAATACAAATTTAATATATAATTAACTCATAAACAAAATTAAAAAATAACTTCAAATAGAATTACACAGTTAACTGCACTTTATTTTTAGTGTTATTGTATTATTTATTAAACACAATGGACCTTAATATGAATTTATTGCGAATTATATTAAGCGCTCAATTTTTGGTATTGTTCGATTAGCCAGATACAGGCGATAAACCGCCAAATATTGCCAACAACCTCAGACGAAGTATCAATCCTTGCAAACATTTACTGTCATTCTCCACGTTTTATTTTCATTACGAATTCCGATAAATTAACAGCAACTAACACAGAAAATATCTTTCATTTGCCAATATTTTGCAGCCTAAAGTGTCCGCCTGGCGAGATTCACGTTCCACTAATCGAATAGTACCCACTTTATTGTTCTTTCAGTATATCAAGACATACTACTTTCTTTATTTTTTAAAAAACAAGTAAAATAAAACACTAAATGTTTCTATATTGTCATAAAATCATTACAAATTAAATATCTCTAAAAATGATATAAATAAAAGAAATTATACATGCAATATAACTTCCACTACTGAATTTTTTGGTATGCTCATGAAAGAAAGATGCTAAGCTTAATGACTTGGCGACATATTTAAGACCTAGATCATCATGCCTTGTTTCTAAGAAATACATATGGATTTACAGTTTGGAGTATGTTGATCCATAAGATTAATTCAATTGAAGCCAAAGAACCTTTTAAGGCAATCAGTTTTATTCTTGTTGAACTTCATAACTTTGAACTAAGTAACTTGATTATCATGAGTCTCATGAGATCAATCATCAGTGGCGTAACGGAGAACATTTGGCCCCCTTCCCCCGCAAAGACAGGTTTTAGTCCCCCAAGTTGGATTTTACAAAGGGTAGGTCAGGGGCAAGGGTTTACTTGGCGACAGTCAGGCTTTGGGGCCCCTTAGAGCCCTGGGTCCCTCCGCAATGCGGGGGTGTATGTTACGCCACTGTCAATTATATAAAGAAGATTAAGGGATACGAAGGGTTAATACGTTTCTGCTTACATAGTTTGAATATCAAAGACAAAAAATTCGTTTCGATTATTGTTTAATTCCGTAAACATAGAAAAAACTAAATGCTACAAAAATATTCCAAAGAAAAAAGCGAATATTAGTACGACAGAAACACTGCAAAGCAAATCGACTTCAGAAACTCGAAAATAAATAGATCTAAAATAATAATCCATTTCTGCTCTGTGCACTGACAAAATCTGCTTTCCGATTAACCAACCTTTTGATTCAGAATCTCTACAGGAAAGCATCTGAAAACCCTAGTGAGACACGACTGAGGCAGTTCGTGAGTTGCTACAAGTCTCCAGACGCTCGATCCATCTGAAAGATAGAGCATTGGCTGAGAGCACAGATCTCATCCACAGTCTGTGTTTAAATTTTTGTTATCTGTACAAAGAGATGTCTCTGATTATGAACATTAATAGATTTCCTATTAGAGGTGATATCGTTCCATTATGTCATCGTTTTCATCTATAGGTGCATCAAACGCCGTGTAGGCGGCGGAGAATCCTTTGGTGTTGATGGTGTCGTCCGAACGGAATCGAACCATGAGGGTGTCCCCGCTGGAATAGAACTCAGGAGGAACCTGTGGATAAAAAAAGGTAAACAAGTAAATTTCGTGAACAAGAAGGTGAAATTAAGAAATCACAAATTGGATAAATTTAAAAAAGTAGATGAAGTGTGCAAGCAGTGGCGTAACGTACCCCACCGCAATTCCGGTATCGTGGTAAGGGGCCAGGATTCTAAGGAGCCCAAAGCTTATGCTATTTTATAGTATTGCAATCCTTTGTAAGGTCCTTGGGGCCCCAAACCTGACTTTGCAGGGGACCCCAATATTCTTCGTTACGCCACTGAGTGCAAGGCAATGGTATACACAAGAGGGGGAGGGGTTTATACCCTTAAAAGAGACCAATAGATTTTTAATTTTTACCATAAAGATTACACTTCGGCGCTTTTGTATACGAATTTTGTAGAATGTACCCCCTCCCTCTTAAGAGAGGCTTGTGTTAGCCATTGGTAACCCTACATAAGAGAAGTCTGTCTCCGCGATTGGTAGCTCCATAAGAAAGGTCTGTGTACGTCACTGGTAACCCTTCATAACAGCAGTTTATGTACACCAATGGTAACCCTCCCCCAATAAGAGAGATATCTGTGCGCTATTGAGGACGAGAAATTAGCGATTTGAAGACTACATACTGCTTTTTGAATGAATTCGAATACCGTTTCTTACTCCTCCTCAGCATTAAGGCTTCTTTGTGCATATGAAATTACTTTTTCCATGTTATCGAGCGATGTCATGATAATCTCAAAAACTCTTCCTAACATTACAAGAATCATAAGTAGCTAAGTGCCTTCGGACAAACCTTTTCATTTGACGTTACTCTGGCAGTCCAACAGACAGAGACATTTTAAGGCATGGGCCAACCATGCCCTCGGTCTCTCTCACTACTAGGGCTTAATAGGAGCTAGGGCACCTAGGGCTGATTTGAATTATCTTAATCGTCGAATAAAATTCGAGGACATATTCTCAGAAAAATGGAAATTTTGAGTAATATGCCAACTGGCAACAGTGGCATATAATTCATGACCATTATTCTGTTATCTCGGCGTCATCATGCTCCTGTACATGAAAATGACATATTTTTAACAATTGATTTTAAAGAAATAATTAATGATTTATTTAATTTAAAACACATAGCAAATGAATTTCCCAATAAAGCTTCCTGTTATTATGTTTTGCTTATGTTGAACTTTACATGTACATACATCAAATTCGATACAAGATCGCAGGCGGGGAATTCTTTTGCATAGTGGCCCAGGGCCTCAAGAAGTCTTAAGACCATATATATAATACCCATAAATCTCAAACATCTTCACTGCACATAGAAGCCTAGTTTCAAGGGGTTTCAAGAAGTTTAAAAGAAACGCTACCAAGAAAGGGCAGTTCTTGACAGACTTGACTCCTCAGAAAAAGCAGACGTTTGCCTGTTGCCTCCTTTTATCCAAATCTCTCTGATGCGTTATACATAATTTGAAATTGTAGCTTTAAAATAAATGTAAATTTTGTAAATAACAGTTGTAAACGTAAAACAAATAATCAAAACTTCCTTTTTAGTCTCACACTAATCAACGTTTCTCTCAATACATTACCGAACTTTTCTGAGAACATCCTTTTGTTTTCAGGAATATATTTTTATTCTTCAACCAAGCACATTATACCAGTGCTTACAGCAGGGGTTTAGCTACCCCCGTATCAACGATACGGGGTTTCAAAGCTACAGGGGCAACATGTGTAAGTATAAAATCGTAAAATATTATCGATAGTCCCATTAACAAAATCTTCGTTTCCAAAAAAAAAGAGTTCTCAGAGTATTTTGATACAGGGCCCACCAAGGACAAGCTACGCCAGTGGCTTACAACCATCGTTCAAATTTAATAGATCCAAATTTCATAGAATTATTTGCTTCCTAGAGATATCCATTGGATTTGCAAAAAATTCACTGGTTATATAAACGATACTTTTAGAAAATATATAATTTTATAGAATGTATCTATACTTGGATATGATGTTTGACTGAAAGATGTGTTTGTATGAAACCATTTCACCTTATGATAATATTACATGCATTGTGATGTAGTACCAACTGATCTTCGAAACCGGCACTTCCTTACGCTTTCCTGATTTATATTCTATAAATGTCCATGTACAGAAATAAGATTTGTGAAAATCCATATACAGAGGCATTTGAATGCAAAAGTTATACTCTAATGTATTTCATATTAATGTAGGCTATACTTATTGATGGTTAAAAATTTTTTTTTTTTGAATTTAGGGAAGGCATGCAAATTTATTTTTCTTGAAGTAGAATTCTGCATATGTATAGCAATAATTTTAGATGAAAAAGCGTATAAGCAATAATAAACTTGACATGAAATTCTTTGGTAATAAATACATAAGATTTATCCTCTAAAAAAGAAATACAAATTAATGAACCGTTGTTAAGTTTTTTTTTCTATTCCTTAAATTTAAGAAAAAATAGATACCCTATACAGAAACTTACAGCAATAGGGTTTTATACATCAATGTTTGAAAGTAAAATAACTGAAATATTTACATTAAAATGCCTGAAATGGGATAAGATTGGTTTCATCAATAAAAAAAAAAAATATCAATAATTTATTTCATGTAAAACTACACTTGCAGTTGTAATTCATGTACAATTCTTTTTTTTTTTACTACTCAAACAGTCAATGCATTTATTCATTCTGAAATTTTTACGCAGAATATTTAAAATAAAACTTTAAGCCTTTTTTCATCTTTTTATAAATCTCTTAACCTTCTTAACTTGAAAAATAAAAAGGCTTCCGTAAATCTTTCAAAAGCTCCCTTTATTCCTTTTAAAATCCTTTACTTTAAAATACAAAAGGAAAGGGGGAAAGATTATAAAAGATAAAAACAAATGTTTAATTCTACGAGGACTTTTTTTCTCCCTTTAATATTTATTTACTTATTTGTAATTCATTGAATCAAAAGTTGAAAATCTAGTTTCGCCATTGTCTGGACTCAAGAGTAAATAGTATTATAATGATTGTAACAGAATTTTAAAGAACTCAATAGATTAGAAGGGGATCTTTTGTAGAATTCTCGCCAGACAAAGTGAGCTATTTTACTTAGAATTTTTCGGTTACTTTAAACAACTGAAATAATCCTTTATAATGTTAATGAATGATTTCTTACACTTTAGTTCTGTACAAATTTGCATTGGTGAAAAAATTTAAGAAAAATTAATTATAAAAAAAACTTGAATTAATATTTTTGCATAATTTTAACACTAAGGCGGTATTCTAGTCTAGATGTTTGAAAAAAAATCGATTTTTATTGTTTTCCATATTTTCAAAACTTAAAAATTCAAGAATATGTACTTAAGAGAATTTTTCAAAGTCATAATTATGTTCGGAGATATAAGTATTTTAGTGACGTGGCATATAAACCGGCTCAGTCGGAACGAATCTAACATTATACGATAGATTCCTCCATATACCTGCGATTGTGTTCCCTCGTAAAACCATTCCTACTTTATATATATATTTTAAAATACAATAACCGAACGCCTGAATTCATTATTTGCACCTAAACATATACGCCAGAATACACACAATTGAAATTGTAACTTTTATAGCAATTTGCATTTTTAATGAAGGCGTCATTCCCATTTTAAAAATGTTGATCCTTAAGGTATCCGACTACGTTCGGAACCGTGATTTTAAAAAAGCGCATAAATGGATAATTTTCATGATATTTAGTGTTACTTAGTATAAAATACATGTATAAAATTGTTTTAAGGACATTTTGAAAAAAAAATTTATTTAAATACAATATTTCGGCAAAAAATTAACTTAGAATAATTTTTTTTCCAAATGTTCTCCTTTTGTGAAAAATGCTTCTATTATAATAATATTTTGCCTGTCTATAGCTCAGACCTCTGTACAGAGGCTCAACTAGAATTTTTGAAATATAAAACTTAGAAGTGGGTTTATCCATATTTTACGACAACAGAGGGGAGCAATTTTAAGAAAAAGACGCCAATAATTATTTAAATTGGTGTAACT
>BMAV01019695.1:308247-337087 GCA_019973955.1 Trichonephila inaurata madagascariensis | reverse complement strand
CCATTATTCCTCAACTCAGTTATTCATGAACTAATTTCAAGAAATAGCTTCCTTTTCAAATATACTACTTGATATACATATTTCACAAACATCACGAAGTTCCGGTTATTTAAACATGCAACTTTCGGAAACACGGAGCTATAAAGTAGTTATACAACATCCGAAATGCAAAAAAGTCATGTGGTTTTAGCGTGGAATAATAGAGATAGAAACGCGTGGCTGAGAGATAAACCAACAGTTGCCACTTTCTGTCGCTTGGGGAATCCACAACTCCCTAAAGAAGTTATACGTCCTAAAAAACGCACGTGGAGAAAAGTACCTGGATGACCGAAAGCAGTTCTGGCAATCGGACGATTTAACGAGGGCACAAATTGTAGTCTTCTTACATACAGTTGATCCTATAATCGGATCACTGCTGAAACTCGCACACAGATGCATAGAATTTTGACCAGACAGATCGAAGATGAAATATAAATCGTCAAGACCAGGTCTATTTAAGCATACAGCAACACTCACAGATCAATCCTACAGTAAATGACCTTACAATAAACTTTTCTGGACATTCTATTGAATGTTCAAGGAGATTTGGAAGTTCCAATATCTCTCCGAGAGAATAGTTTCACGATGATTGGTAAAAAGGCCTTATACATATGATAACACTTAACTGGGAGTGTTATTGTTGTCACAACCCACCGACATGAAAGATTCTAATGGATTCAAGACTGAGCCTTTTAAATGACTCAACGATACAATATGATGTTCAGCGACACGTTTTGGATTTGCTTTTGTCATCAACAGACATGCCTTACAGCATATCCAGTTTCTTTCTTGACCAACAGTGTCCCATGTTCTTTTATCTTTCGAACATATTTGGGATATAACTGGCAGAGGCTTACCTAATTTGCTCCATCCCCAATTGATCTGAAGAATAGGGAATAGTTAAAAACACATGGGCTTCTATCCTTCACTATCTGCAGGTTAATTGAATCTGTATCACGGAGGGTTAATGCTTAAGTTACGGCGAGAAATAGTCCTACATCTCCCATTGATCTTTTGCATTTCCATAGCTTTGTGTTAAAATTATCTTGTAAATAAAATTTCTTATTTGCATATACATTCCATGTCCATGTATCAATTTTCATCCCATTCTATCCACTTTGTCATGATGTCGGATTTTCTACATCGGACGGGGGGCTGCGGTCAAGGTATCGGATCATGGCAGGCATGTCATGAATTCGAGCACAGTACCACTAAAGACCCGATATGTAAGGCAGCGATGTATGTTAAATCTGTCGAGAGCTGAAACATCCTCCCGATGGTGTGGTGTGGTAGTTAAAAGAGGGGGTGCCAGCTCAGGTGTCGTCCACGTCACTTGACCATGGTTGAAAATTACGTGGTCCGTCGCCAAAAGCCCTCGTGTAGCTGAACAGGGCGACGTTAATATTCACTCACTCACTACATAGGACGGTGTACGAATTGAAAACTGTTGAAATTTTTAATATATTTCAGCTTTTTAAATAATTTTTTTCAACGATAGGTGTCAATCTTTATAAGGTTAATTCAGTTTAAACCTGTATTCATACAGTTACATATTTACGTAAGATACCTTCCATACTTATGTGTTACAAGTGTTTTGTTTAGCAAAAGAATTTTTACCAAATGTAGTAGATATCCATAAAAAAAGTGCACTTGTGTATTGTAAAAACATTCCGTGGGTATTAAAACTCATAAATTTGTTTTATTCAATTTTATAAGCAAGTGTTGAAGACGGCTCAGAGTACCTGAAAACTCTAATGCCGCTCCAGTAATTAATGTAATTCTGATTAAAATATCAATGAAAAATAAAATATGTAAGACGACTGTTTATAACAGCGCTAAAAGAGTACACAACTTTGTGTTACGACTCTAATGTGGGAAAGACCTAACATCAGTTGAATTAAAAGATGTCCCCTGGCTTTCTGCTGGAAATAAATGTGACCGTGGCTCCTAGAATGTTCTGGCTAGACTAACAAGTGGCCATTTGAGTACTTACGGATTATCGCAACCTATTGGCAACATTAAATGAAAGGAAGCACCTGGTTGCCAATTCAGCTCGTACGACACATAGGAAATCGAGGTTACCAACTTGACGAGTTATGAATGAAGCTGGCGATCGTTGCGATAATACGTAAGTATCACCACTCGAAATGTTTTTCCTATGATAGTGGCAGAAAAATCTACCGCACTTGCAAGGAATGCTGTGACATCCAGCTTCACCGGATCACATTCTGAGATCCATCGGACTTTCTAAGAGGCACTTAACATCCGATCATTTTACTATCATAGATTTTTCGATGATAAACAACCTTCTGGAGCTAATCTGGCATGTTCCAGATCGTTCGAGGATAAGAAACAACAACAAACAAAATATATATGCATAAAATCGAGATATTACTTTAACCCTCCAAGCGGTCTGCACGTAAAATCCCGTCATTCCAGAGATGCTTTTTCTGCCTTCAAGCAAGATTCCCAAAAGCGGCCGAGCCGCATTCTTAAAAATACGGCTCAACCGCTTTTGAGAACCCCACCTGACGGCAAAAAAATACGTGTGGTTTATTTTTGAAGCGTCTCCAGAATGGCAAGACTTTACGTGCAGACCGCTTAGAGGGTTAATCTAAGGAATTTAAGAGGAGGACTTGTAAACAAAAGATTTCGAACGCAGATGTCAACATCTTGAGAGATTTATTCGAATATCGCGCAAAATACTACTAAACAAAAGCAACACACTGAAACATATTCACAGTTATTACTGTTAAATCAAGAAAAGAATAGCATCGAATAGAACATGAAAAGAATAGCATCGAATAGAACAACATTCAAAATATGAAGTTCCAAAAGCACAAAAATTGAATTTCAATCTATCCATCTCCATTTCGAGATTCGAATAGCAAATCCAGCGAGTAAAATATATAAAAGCTGTTACCAGATACATGAAAGAATAGCCAATGCAGGCAGAAAAACAATACTGCCAGATACTAGATATTTGAATGCCTCTCTATTCAAGTAAACATATAAAATAAATTCAGATAAATTAAGAACATAGATAAAATAGTTGAAAATAAAATCATGCGACAATTAAATATGTTTACATACAATGATAACAATAAAATGATAAAATGAACGTTGAATGAACCTCGCTTCATAATCAAACAATAAATACGGGGTGGTCCTGAATTCATGGTCAACTTTAAGGGTAGATATAGGTCACAGTAACAATAATTTATTTTATAGGAATGTATGGACGCAAGTGAGATGGTGAGGCGCAAACAGGGGAAATAAAAGGAAAGAGAAATGGCATCATCTGTTTGTTGCGTTACCGGTAGGGGACTGTAGATGTCTAGCCACCATTCAGCGTGATGCATCTCAGTACGGAAAAGCTTCCTTCGCAATTATGCTGACGTCTGCCATAGGACACTTTACGTACGCCGAGATTGGAGACGTGAACTACGTGTACGGTACCAAATGGTAACGGCAGTGTTGCGCTACGAATCGAATGCTTCAAGTGCAATTTCCTGATCGACGAATGCCGGATCACAGAATTTTTCAGTGGTTACATCGTCAAGTTCGTGAAACACGTTCATTCCACGTCACCAAACATGATACTGGTCGACGAAGAGCTGTACGCAGTCCAAGCCTGAAAGAAAGCATCTTGAACGTTGTGACTGATAGACCAGAGTCTAGTACAAGAGCTGTTGTTCATTACGTAAGTGTGGGTCATCATACCGTTTTCAGAGTATTAAGAACTCACAGGACTCTTAAATTGCAAATTTTTCAATTTTATGAAAAAAATATATGTTAAAGCCGCAATATATAATATTTCTGAGTATTTTGGTACCAAAATTGTGTTGATACTGTGAAAACTTACGAAGTTATTGAGAAATAAGTAGTGGAGTTTAAACGAGAGAAAACCCTTTCTCTTTCTTATCTTTAACTTCATTTTTCGCAAAACAAAAAAATGTTAGCTTCCGCGCAAGATTTCTCATAAAGTATTTATGATATCAATTTGAAATTTTATACACGTGCTCAAAATAAGGCTCTTCATAACTTAAACATCAATTTTCAAAAAAAAAAAAAAAAAAAAATTAATAGAATTTTTTTTATATTTGGATTTTAGTTTATTTTTTTCTTAAAATTTTAAAATTTTCGTTAAAATTGTATTTAAAAATATTTTTTTCTTATAAATTTCTTAAAAGTTAATATAACTTCAAAAGTAAACATTTTTATACCAAGTAAAATTAATTTTGTAAATTTTGATCAATTTTGTACTTTAGAATCCTGCGCGGGGTAAAATACTAATTTTCATATTTTTGAAAATTTGTCCATTTTTTATTTCTTTATAACTTTTTTAAATTTTTCCTCAAATTCTCTGAAAATTGAGAAATATTGTAAATATATATGATTATCATGTGGTAAGAATTTCAAATTATTGTTTTGTTTTATTGCTAAGTTACATTGGTTTGAAGATGGATGTTTTTTTCGAGTGCACGGATATCTGTTAAGGGTCCTGAGAGCTCTTAAACGAAAATCGCTTTCACCTCTTCCATTTTCAGCGAGTACAAGCTTCGAATCCGGCTGACTAACTTCTCCGACATCCAGTGGATGGTACAACAATGTGCGCTGCAGTTGGACTTCATTGCTCATATGCTGAACAGGTATAAATAGTTATTGTAAACATTACACTTGTCAACGAAACTTTCAATGAGCACTTTGTGTTTCGTCTCTTATTTTTTGTGTTTGTGCCTCACCGTGTTACTTGCCCCCATAGATTCCTATACAATAAATGATTTTTACAATGTCTTGTACCTACCCTTAAAATTTGTATCAGGAATTCGGGATCACCCTGTATATTCGTCATGAGCAAAGAGTAGTGACAATATGTAGTTTAAATTGAGATTTTAGTGAACACTAGAATATATTCGCAAATTTCAAGATGTTTGAAATGTTTTGAAGCCAGGTAGAAATAAAATTTTGTAAACAATAATTATGAAAGAACCTTATGTGGCCTGAATAATTTTTGAAGTTATACTTCTTTTGGGGCGTTAGAGAAATATGATGAGGGTAAATTTTTACAATGCGCGCGCACCCCGTCACGGATATGACGCAAAACCGTCACGGATGTGACGCACACCGTCACGGATGCGAAAATCCTTTGTCTAGAAATATACAGAATGAGACAAATCATTTCTGCCTTCAAAATTATCAGAAAAATATTTCGCTTCACTTCCCTAAAGAAGAGTACACCCAGGTTTGAGCCGGAGACCTCTCGATCTGCAGCCGAATGCTCTACCACTGAGCTATACACCCGCGTCAGAGAAACCTTTGCTTTGTGTTCCGTAGGAACGTATACGAAGCTGCTTTGTCTAGAAATATGCAGAACGGGACAGATCATTCCCGTCTTCGACCCCCTCCCCGTATTACTGGTCCTATTGTCCCTGTGCGGAGGTGTTTAAATTTATTTAAATCGTATTTATCTCAGGTTTGGTTGGTCCGTTTGACTGAAGGTTAGTATCGTTCAACTCTGCTTGTGACCGCCTTTCGTCCTTGGGCCAGCTTGCCCTGCTAAAGATTCTTAGAAAGATTTTAATCTTGTTACGACTAAGAAGTATAACTTCTTACGTGCGTACATAAGTACACACACACTTTTTTTTCCCTAAATGTGTATGGCTGATTTTTATTAATAATCATAGAATAAATTCCAGATTCATATATTGTTTTAACCTATGTTCTCATTGGTGCAATACTTTTGTCTGATTGATAAAAGTAAATTAGTCTGAATGAGAAGCAGTCTTCAGACTAAATCCGGCGTATAACGCGCTCTTTGAACACAAAAAACTAGATCGAAATTCAAGGGTGCGTGTTATACGCCGGGTATAAAAATGAGAGCTTTAAAAATAAATAATAATAAAAAAAAAAGGGCGAGCTAGGAAAAAATTAAAATTCATACATATATCGAAATACTGTTTATTTCAAAGGAATGATGTTCTTTACGAACTTAAAGGGTTGTAGTTTTTGGAGGAGTATACTATTTTTTCTAAAGCTTGGAATAATAACTTGAATAAATGACTTCAAAACACATTGGAGCATTTCGCACGCGCATTTCAGGTTTCTTCGTAAGAGGATGCTCGATATACGGCGAATATACATAAAAGTTAAAAATTTCTGCTTGAAAGTATATGTGTACGTTTTACGGTGGTGAGCGTTATACGCCGGATTTTACAGAAAAATTAGATTACAGTGCAAAGATAGTATAATAAAGTTCCGCGGGAAAATGCTTCAGAAATGTTAATGTTGCAAATTGTTCTTGCGAAGTTCCATTTTGTATTGTACTGAAGCGTCGCATATCCGAAGGACAGAACCCGTGACCTATGGATCCGAAGCCGAGTAACATAACCACTAGGCAAAAGTGATCATCCCTGTCTGAATGTTACTGCCTTATGCAGACACCGCTACAGTACTCTTCCACCAGGGAGTCGGTGGATAGGCTAACGAACGATATATTTATTATAGCGAGCGTGTGAGTTGTTGCTGCTAATGTGGTGTTGCGTCAAGTGAGTCTGACGACTTTGATTGCTGAGTCAAGTGATTCAGTCGATTTTGGTTGCTTTTGGTGCGGGTACATGGCACCACGACAGATCAGAAGGTTACCTTTTTCTTGGTTCAACCAAGGTTACCAATGTGGAAGAGAATCCGAGGACAGAACCTGCGACGCGCAGTTCCGCAGCCAAGTAACATGACCACTAGATAAAAGTGATCACCCCTGTCCGGAGGCTATTACTGGCTTATGTAAATACCACTACAGTACCATGCTTTGCTCAATATCATTCATTTTTCAACAGCAGATTACAGTAGGAAATTGATTTGTCATGTTTATACGCAAACTATACTAATTTAAATAAATAAATGAATGTGAGTAATAAAGAAAAAAAAAATTAACGTAATTTCAATACAACTTAATTCCATATTACACATACTCCATGTTTGACGAGTATAATGGTCAAAGCTTAATTTGTACGAAGTAGTTTAGACACAGATTTCCCAAATACGTCGAAGTAGTTAACTGGTGGGAAAGGGGATGTCAATAACATGTATTGAAGTAAATAAAGCTTTTGTCCAGTTGGTTAGCCAATTGGTTGAGATTGCTGAAGATTGTGACAAATGGTTTCTGGACTCACCTTGTTTCCGCAGAATTTGCCGAGGTTCTTGGCTGAGTCATCTTCCCCATCGTAGACCTCAACGTAGTCATAACCGCAATCCTGTTCGTGCTCCACCTCAAAAGTGAGGAACCGCAGTCTCACCCGGTGATCATTCAGGCCCTGAATGATCCAGTCGCAATCCTCTTTGTTGTCGTAGTTCTGGTCGCCATACTTGGCGTGCGAATACAGATGCTCCATTTCTCGTAAAGCCAGGAGACGACCACCGCATACTGTGGACCACAAAATAGATTTGAAGTCAATATATAAGTTCCTTCAGCAAGTATAAACTAACTATTAACTGATTTATATAAAATAATATCGAATATTGCTTCACATGTTATTAATTTAAGAATTTTGTTTGAACTGTTCAACCCTTTCCGCCCTCTCCCGTTAATCTAGACTCCTAGTTTTTAAAATGCTACTATTTTTCAGTTCCTTCTTTTAGTTCACAATCTCCTCCTCGGTGGACCGCCAAGACATTTTGGGGTGATTGCCTGAGGATTAGCAGTTAGTAATTACCGTATTTATTGGAATCTAAGCCTCACTTTTTTTCTAGTTAAGGTATCCGACTACGTTAGGAACCATGATTTTAAAAAGCGCATAAATGGATACTTTTCATGATATTTAGTGTCAGATTAGAATACATGTATAAAATTGTTTTAAGGACATTATGACAAAAAAAAATTATTTGAATACAATATTTTGGCAAAAAATTAACTTAGAATAACCTTTTTTCCAAATGTTCTCCTTTTGCAAAAAATGCTTATATTGTATTAATATTTTGCCTGTATATATAGCGCCAGAACTCTGTACAGCGGCTCAACTATGAGTTTTGAAAAATTCACATTATTTTTTTAGAGTTACAACCATTTGAAATAATTATCGGCGTATTGTCTTAAAATTTCTCCCTTCTGTTTTCCTAAAACAAGGATAAACCGACTCCCGAGTTATGCATTTCAAAAATTCTAGTTGAGCCTCTGTACAGAGGTCTGAGTTGAATACAGGCAAAATATTAATACAATAGAAGCACTTTTTACAAAAGGAGATCATTTGGAAAAAAAGGTTATTCTAAGTTAATTTTTTGCCAAAATATTGTATTTAAATAATTTTTTTTTATCATAATGTCCTTAAAACAATTTTATACATGTATTCTAATCTAAGTGACACTAAATATCATAAATATTATCCATTTACACGCTTTTGCAAAATCACGGTTCCGAACGTAGTCGGATACCTTTAGGATTCTCAGGGGTGTTAAATTTTTCCAGAGGTCTGAAAATATAAACAATTTTCAAACAGGTATAATTCTTTTAAATTTCAATTAAATGATTCGAATCTTTTACACATTATTTATAAAAGAATGGGGCTTCAGAAAAGTATAAAATGTTTAAAATATAATCATAATTTTAAAAATCATAAGCATATGAAAATTCTATGATAAATATTAAGTATTTTTTGCGTTGCGCACGCTATTTTCTAAAATAGTAGCTTTAATTACTAGCTATAAGTTGAATAATAAAGTTAAATGTATTCTCATTACACTGTAGCTATTTTTATATAAATAGAATATTAACTTACATATTTTAATAAATAAAAAAAAATACATTTTTTAAAAATATTTAAAAAATTGCAATGTTTTACAAATATTTTGAAATACAAAAGACATATAATACTAAAATTAGGTACGGCTTAAAGAATATGATGCATTTTATAATTCTATAAATTTTTATACATCAGATGCTACTATTTTAGAAAATAGCGTGCGCAACACAAAAAATACTTAATATTTATCATAGAATTTTCATATGCTTATGATTTTTAAAATTATGATTATATTTTAAACATTTTATACTTTTCTGAAGCCCCATACTTTTATAAATAATGTGTAAAAGATTCGAATCATTAAATTTAATTTTAAATGAATTATACCTGTTTGAAAATTGTTTATATTTTCAGACCTCTAGAAAAATTTAACACCCCTGAGACCTCTTAATACTATTGAAAATCGGTGGCGGCTAAGTATCGAAGGAAAAAACATTTCGTAGGATTGGGCAATCAGAGCAACTACAGGTTCATAAACGTATTTAAAAGTTTATAGTATTTGTGTGTGTAAAAAAAAAAATTATTCACTGCTAATTAGTTCTAATTTAAAATTTTTTTTTTTTATTTTAATTTCGCAAAATTGGATACCGATAAATCATTTCACACTATTTTTCATTTTTCTCAAGAATTTGTAATGAGTGTGAGTGAGTGAATAATAACATCGTCCTGTTAAGCTACTCTAGGGCTTTTGGCGACGGACCACGTAATTTTGAACCATGGTCAAATGACGTGGACGACACCTGAGCTGCCCCCTCTCCTAACTACCACAACTACGGGAGGACGTTTGAGCTCTCGACAGATTTAATGTGCATTTCTCTCCTACACCGCGGGTCTTTAGTGGTACTGGGCTCGAACTCGTGACAAGGCCAGCCACGATCCGACACCTTAACCACTCGGCTACCGCGGCCACTAAGAATTTGGAAAACGGCTTAGAATCGATGGCGGCTTAAATTCGAATAAATACGGTATGTACCGAAATATTGGTTAACAGTATGCAGACTGTTTCTTGTACTGACTATAACTACAAGGACTAAATTTAATTGAAAGCATTTTTAAAAAAATTTTTTTTTTTAATTGTTTGATAATAAAGGCATCATTTGATATTATTATATTTCAATTAATGAAGTCACATGATAAAAACAAACACGTGTTTTCCATTGAATTTCAAAACAAACATTTAGCTTGTTGTTCTATTTGTAAAATTCAGATAAAATTTCTAATTTCATATTTGGGTAAAGATGTTTGAATGTTAGGAAAATAAAATTTCTTCAAAAAGATTTTTTTAAATAAAAAAAAAATCATGTTTTATGTTTATACTTTTAAATAAAATGCATTTTGTATACATATGTAGAAATTTTCTGCAAAGATCAAAACTTGGCAACACAGAGCGCTTGAACTGATTAGTTGGAAACACTAGATAGTTTTTATTGTGACTATTTTATTGACTATGACGTCGCATGAGTTTTTGAATTGTTGGCTAGAATCACGTGGCTTTCCCTATCATGTGACTATGACATCACATGAATTGTGTCCATTGTAAAAATATGAAAAAATGATACGTTCACCTGTTGTGTGTGTGGCCCTGAATCCCTTCCTTTGCACGGAAGCATCCGATTTGAAGAGCAGGTACATTCGGTTTCCAGAAGCCAGGATTGGGTGTGGCACTTTACTGCCACAGAACTTGCCCAGGGTGGGGGCATCCTCGTCCTGGCCATCGTACGCGCTGATGCGGTCGTAAGCACATTCCTGGTGAGGCTCCAGCTCGAACTCGTGGAATACCTGCCCCGAAGAAAAACACATGTTAATCACTTGTCAATAGACTAACCATTACACGCTTAGTTTTTCAGTTCAATGAGGAACATGCTTGGTTTCAATGTAAATGATTAACTTTTTGGGGGGCAAATTTATTTCGGTATTTAGTAATATATATAGAATGGTTGATATATTGTTCCAAATACCCTTCGAAGAATTGTGAAGCATCGTTTGAACAACGTGATTTTCTGGGATTAGCATACTTTATGAGTTTCATTCACATGTTTTCTTTCCTTATTGCATTTATGATGCCAAAAATTTTGATGTAATTTAATTTTAGGAAAGAAAAAAACTTGATTACTTGATGTATGACCAGTATTTGTGTAATATTCAGAGGTAGAAGTACAAAGTTTCCACTGGAAGGATGTGAAAGAGGCAGTGACGTTTTATGACACCTTGAGACCTATGCAAAACTAAGCCCCACCTGCGACCCTTTTATATAAGTTACGAGTATATAGCATAAGTTGTCAAATACAGGGTGTCCGGGCTTATAGTATCCAAAAATTGAGGCTCGGAACTACCCATCAGAATGTAAAAAACTGTTCATCCGGGCATTGGAAACCCTTCCGAGAGTTTTTGGGTCTAATCCGATTGGCCGCAAGTGCGCGCATTGTTCGGCAATCGCAGACGATAAACTTGTTACACTGGCTTCATTAGTAAAGGTGTGGTCGCAACAGCAAAATATGTAGTGCGCACTTTGGTTAACGGAATTTAAATCAGTCACCCGTGTACAGCGAAGTGTTCGAACAAAATGGAGTGTCGTCACTGGCTTGCCTAATACAGGACTCCAACAAAATGAATCAAGTACATGATTTACAGTGTCTTCTATCACGAAAACTTAAGGATACTTGTCAGTTTGAGATACCAAAGTTCCAATCTCCTTTAAAATTCTTTCCTATTGGTGGATAGATTTTGATGTCGGAGGATCGACATTCCATTCTGTTCGAACACGTCGCTGTACTTGTGTGATAGATTTAAATTCCGTTAACCAAAGTACGCACTGCACCTTTTGCTGTAGCATCCACATCTTTACTAACGAAGTCAATGTAACAAGTCTATCGTCTG
The DNA here is from genome assembly GCA_019973955.1 of Trichonephila inaurata madagascariensis. NCBI lineage: Eukaryota > Metazoa > Arthropoda > Arachnida > Araneae > Nephilidae > Trichonephila > Trichonephila inaurata. The sequence continues at coordinate 325,376 of BMAV01019695.1, read as the reverse complement.
CGATTGCCGAATAATGCGCGCACTTGCGGCCGACTGGACTAGATCCAAAAAATCTCGAAGGGGTTTCCAATCCACGGATGAACAGTTTATTACATTCTGATGGATAGTTCCATAATAATAAGCCATAACTTTTGGATTCCTTAAGCACGGACACCCTGTATTGCACAAATGGTAACCTGTAAAAATTAAATGTACAGGACACGCAATCTCACAAACCGACTGCCACCTTTCAACTAAATGAGTTATGAGGGTTTATGGTGATAGATTTAGGCCTAGACGTAGAAGACGAATATGACACGATAATGCTGTTTTGCCACTGTTGCTGGTTGGCATATAGTTTTAAATTCCTAGTTTTTTACCTGATATGTCTGGGAATAACATTTGGTGGCTAAAATTATTCCAAATATGCTTTTAATGTGATCGAGTCGAGCATGAGACGAGGCCCTGGGTTCGGGCCCGGGCTCAAATGACTCAAAATGTCTCTGGTAAGCGAACTAAAAATATCTTGGTGTTTTGAAAAAGAGATATAATTTTACTGTAAGAGTCTTTTTTTCCGAAGTAAAGGGGATTTATTTCCTTGTAAACCATAAATTCTCAACGTGGGCGATAACTCCCCCTTGTGGGGGTTTGAGGCTTTCAAGGGGGCAGTAAAAGACTCAGAGAAAATTAGGGGGTGTTGCGATGGCACGGCAGGTTAACCAAATATAATCTAAAAAAAAGACTAAAGAAACACGTTAATTATGTATGTATTAACAAAAGTAAACTTTGATACTCGTCACCATATGTTGATTGAGCGTATTTAAATCATTTCTATCACGTGTACGAAAATTCACATATTTCGGTAGTTCGGAAAGTGGATGAAAAACTTAAAGATTCCATTACATTCAGACCTGCATTAAATTGAATCATATAGTAAAGTTTAATTTCTGTAGTGTACATGTTGTCTTTGTCTGTGACAGAAGGAAAAATGTTTCATCTACTACATTTCATAACGTATATTATCCAAGAAATATAATTAAATACTTTAACCACACACACACACAGGAATTAGCGTGTGATTTTTTACGTTATCCGACTACGTTCGGAACCGTGATTTTGCAAAAGCGCATAAATGGATAATTTTCATGATATTTTGTGTCACTTAGATTAGAATACATGTATACAATTGTTTTAAGGACGTTTTGACAAAAAAAATTATTTAAATACAATATTTTGGCAAAAATTTAACTTAGAATAATTTTTTTTCAAAATGTTCTCCTTTTGTGAAAAATTCTTCTATTATAATAATATTTTGCCTGTATATAGATTAGACCTCTCTACAGAGGCTGAACTAGAATTTTTGAAATATATAACTCAGAAATAGATTTATCCATATTTTACGACAACAGAGGGAAGCAATTTTAAGAAAAAAACGCCGATCATTATTTCAATGGGTTGTAACTCTGAAAAGAATGTCAATTTTTCAAAAATTCTAGTTGAGCCTCTGTAAAGAGGTCTGAGATATATACAGACAAAATATTATTATAATAGAAGCATTTTTCACAAAATGAGAACATTTTGAAAAAAGATTATTCTAAGTTCATTTTTTGCCGAAATATTGTATTTAAATAGTTTTTTTCTGTCAAAATGTCCTTAAAACCATTTTATACATGTGTTCTAATCTAAGTGACCCTAAATATCATGAAAATTATCCATTTATGCGCTTTTTTAAAATCATGCTTCTGAACGTAATCGGATACCTTAAAGGCTGAAACTGTCAATTTTTTTAAAGAAATAGTTTATTGTGAGTTACTTCATTTTGTGAATTACTTTTCATATAGTGAATTACTTCTTATCGTGAATTACATCATATTGTGAATTACTTCACATCATGAAAAAAAAATTACTTTAAAAAGTGCCTTTATAACAAGTATATAAGCTAAAACTTTAATTCCACTTTTAAAGAAGAAATTCGATAGCGTTTCGATTCCAACAATATCCTGTCTAAAACTAAAATATATAATATTACACACTGAAATATATTTTTGGCAATAGCTATTTCAGATTAGCAAGTAAAAAAAAAATTGGGGACTTTAGTAAAAAAATAAATTAAAAAAAATATATTCTATTACTAATATAATATATTTTTTTTAATTTATTTTTTTTTTCGCCATGCACTATATACGCTTTCATTTCTCTAGAGTGGGCGGTATTGGAATATTCACTAGAAAAGGGGACTCCAGTTCAAAAAAGGTTGGGAACCTATGTTGTAAGCCCTTGACACATAAATGAAACGGAATTCGATGTATCCGAAAATTACTGTTTAATTTGGCTCAATTGAACAGTTACGTGTATACTGAACGTTGTTTTCAATATTCTTCTTTTTATTTAGCTGGATTATAGACGAAATTTTGTTTTCAGTACGATTAAGAAGGAGGGGGGGGGGAATAGATTTTGAACATTTGAAAAAAAACAGAATCGACGTTTAGGATACAGTTTCTGAGGTTTCGGATATGTCGAAATCTACATGTACAATTGCACATTAAATGAATGGGATTTCTCAAATGTTAATATATGTCAGGGGATTAGGATGTACGTATTCGTGTTATATTGTAGAACAGAAATGATATTCAGAATATTTTTCCAGATTTAAAAATGCTCTTATATTAATATTTTATTTTGGCTTCGCTATCTAGAGAGAGTGGCATATTTTGCCATGATACTCATTTTTATCTTGTGACGGCTCTATCCACGACCTTCGCACTTACAAATCCTCTTGGGGAATCCTTGGTTCTTAAAAACGATTTTATTAGAACGCTCCCTCTGAAGAAGAAAACGTGAACATGTAAATTAGGACTATTATATAAAGTCTAGGCTTTCAAGTTAAAGTGGAGAGAGATGGCGTAGGCTGCTAGCGGAGCAGTGATTAATCAAATTTAAAATGTAGCGCAGGTATTTAGTACTTGATAATTGAAGTAATTAAGGTAATGATTGGTCACTAGAGATTGAATAGAGATTAGATAGCTTGGAAGGCAGTGTACTTGAACTGAAGTAAGTGTAACTAGTAATTAAAGTCTTCTCATTCCTCGCGTACCTCGTTAATTGTCTTCATATTGCTTTAATTGGGTGCATTTCATAGTTTTGATTGATCGAACTTGTGTTGTTGTTTGTGTTCTAAATGAACTTAGTGATTTTGAGCATGGCGAGTCTTAATTCCCTTTCTCCCGCATCTCTAGGCGTGGAGGCGAGATCCTTCCAATGTTTTATTAATTTTTTCTGGCATAAAATGTGTTTCACACTTTTTCTCCTTGCACCTTTTTTCCTACATTCCACGGTATCTTTTTTACGTGTAAAAATAAAAAATTACTTATTTATAGAATATTTTGAAATTTTAAAAACACTATTATAAAAAGATATGCAAGAATTATAATGTTACAAGTTTTCATGGAAATGGAGAATTCTTTTTTATCTGAAAATATATTCCATGTTCAGATCTGGGTCTTTCAAGAGCGGCGAAGACTGCCATAATAATTTTTTTTTGTACAACGTAGTTGGCGTAATAATTTTTTATTTTATAAATTCGAGGTAAAAAAATTAACAATTTACTTTTCTTCGAAATAAAAGGAATTGTTAACATGTTATTTTCGAAAAACATGTGATAGCCCACGGGCTGTGGGTATCATCTCTTCATCATCCACACGACCTATGTTTGAGAGGATAAAAGATTGATCACTCAGAGATTCCATACTAAAATTAGTTTATTGTTACCTCAATTTATATTCAGCAAAGCAACACAAGTCTAGGAGGCTTATGATCAGGAGTGATGAGACATAAACGGCAATTCTAACAAATAGCGCAATAAACCACCGAAGCTATAATTATAGATGATTTCCTAACTTACTAGAATCCGCTCTAGTATTAAAGTCCTTGTACCGTCAATATAATACTTGATCCCACTTAATCCGGTAAATGGATAATCTTCGGGCTTCGAACCCACTTAGTACTCTCCTTCTTAGAACTTCACTTAACACTCATAGAACTCCCATAGCACTTCCTAGAACTTTCTCCTCTTAGAACCTCGCTAGCACTATTAGACATCCTCATAGAACCTTTTAGAATCTCACCGTGAGTACTAAAGCTCCAATATATACACATTCCTAATCTGCATAATCGGGTTGTCTTCTTGAGTTGGTTGGAAAGAATTGCTATTCTGGCCCCAAAGATTTCCCAAGAAGGTTTTTAGTTAGAAGGCGCGATAAAACCCCGTCACAAACATACAATATATGTTTCAAGAAAAACTTACATTTTCGAAATCGAATGTTCTGATTTACTATTGAGAAATGTACTTAGTAGGGGGTGCTAATCAACTGATATAATACATCAATTATATTATAGCAACTATTTTCCAATTCAAGCATGTACTTTAACAATATGCAGAATATTTCAAAATATAAAGAAAACATTCATAGTACAAAGCAATTAAAATAAAATTTTAGGAGGTATATTTCTGAAGTACAATAGAATGTAAGGTATTTTTGAGAGATAGGAGTCCGAGGATTTTATGTTATAAGTCTCAAAGAACAAAACAGTTCTTCAAGAGCGATAAAATGTATTGTAAATAAACAATCCGTAAGGTACAGGATGTAGCAACAAAATTTGCAAAATAAATCCCTGAGGGTCTTCATACCTTCTACAGTGCTCAGACACAATTATCAGCGTCTGTAAATATAAGTACGGAAAAATTATATTTACAAGGAACTAATCGCTATAGTGGACTCTTCAACAGTCAAAGCATTACTAACTCAGTTTCAGCGAGCGATTGCAATTTATAGTCTGGGCGGTCTTTCTCGAAATATGCGCTTACATCATAGATCGTGATGCTAATAGATTTCTGCAGTAATTTTCAGAATCATCCATGGAATAGCCAAGTCACCAAAGAGAGTCGTCAACCCACCAAAGTGGTCGCCAACTTGCCATATTTGGTTGCCAAAAACGATGCCAACTTGACTGTATCGCCAAGTTTCAGTTGAGACGCCATGATAATGTAAGGGGCAGCTTTGCATGCAAATATTACAATTTTTATCATAAAATAAATACAACTGAAAGTAATAATAACGTATTAAACATCCAAAATACAAATTATTTACTCTATTTTAAGCATTAATTACACAAATTTAATTATATTATTATTTTTCGAGTTATGTATTCAACTGAATGAGGCATTGGGTACAAAAGAAGCCCAAAGTCACCAGAAGAGAAACTTTTAAAAGAAAAAAAAATCTTATTAATTTTTATCCATCAACAGCTACAAAAATACTTAAATTAGATATTTTTGAATCATTCGCGGTAAATTTGAATCAAGCGATATGTTGCTTTCCAATGTATTTATTTGCATTAAATTTCACATAAGTGATTTTTTAGTATTCGAAATGCTCATTGTGATTCGAATTTGCTTAATCGTCGCAAAGTCTTAAACTTGTACACTAAGTTGCAAAATAAAAGAAATCCTCTATGTGTTTTGTTAATTTATTTAAAAATGTACAATAAAAAAATATTTTGAATTTTTTTGTGCTTTTTTTTTGTTAAAAAGCTCTAAAAAGCTTCTTTTATGGATTAATGATTAAATTAAAAAAAAAAAACTATGGATCAAATTCATTATTTTATATACAAAAATATGGAATTTTAAATTTAATAAAAATATTATTTTGTTTGAAACATCAGATATAATTTAAACACGATCAATATGAAATTGTGAAAAAATTAATAATTCAAAATATATGAATGTGTTTTTAAAATAGATTGTATACGACAAAACATATACCATAAATTATCATTTGCATTTAATTCTTAATAATGATTCATTAAAAAGTGAAAATTTAGCCTTTTGAGTCTTGACCCCTTAAGGTCCTGATTAGCAAATACTGCAAGAAAATAAAATTTGAAACCACAGTTCGAAGGAAAAAAAACCCCAAATATATGGATATCCTTTGAACTGACCAGTTTTATCCTATGTCCTGGTGTAGTGGTGAACAACCACGCGCAATCTTTTCTACCCGGATAGTAGTCGGGGAAGTTAGGACTAGTAATTTCTCCAAATGGTGTGGTCATTTGATGGCTGCAGCTCCCTGCAAAAAAAGAAAACATGATAATTAAGTAAAAAAATAAAAATTCTTATTAAAACAGCCATTTTACTATATCTCGAAATTAAAGATATGTCCCAAATTATACTGGGTGTTTCAAAAGTCGCGCACATCCACATGGTAATTCTTGTTGCTTAAAAACCAAAACTGTCACTAGATGGCAGCAGGGGCCTCATCATAAGAAGTTTTGAACGTAGCAGGCATCAGTTTCAAAATACTTGTCAGTTGTAGTAAGTTGAGCACAATGGGAGGTGTCTGATGTTTTCCCAAGAGCAAACAATAGCCATCGTGGATCTTTATTTCGTTACAAAATCCCATTGCCTTGTGATAAATGTATTTCAGCAGAAATATCCAGGTGAAACAGCGTCAAATGCATGAAAGATAACACGTTTAGTGCAACGGTTCCGTAACACAGGATCGGTTGCAGACAGGAAGCGATCGGTTGGAGCAGGGGTACTCAACCTTTTTTTCTGCTGGGCCGCATACATATGTCAGCTATTTCACGCGGACCGCATAAGTATGTTAGTTGTTTGACGCGGGTCGCAACATAAGGATAAATGGTGAACGGGGGAGGAGGAGAAATGATTTAAGACCAAGATAACATTGGGAATTCTAAGTGTGGAAAATTGATCAAAATATTATAACTTCTCTCTGTTTTGCTTTTTTATAGTTATTATTTTTTATTTTTGTCACTAACACTAAATTAGAAACATTTAAGAAACACTTCTTCTCAATTTCTGCATCTTAGTAAACGGTTTCATATGATTGCCAATAATATAACAAGCTTCATAGGATGTCTGTTGCCGCTGTGGTATTACCATTGACAAAACACTTTGTTGTTGTGGCAAAGACTATTCAAGAAAGCCTACTTATCACCCCTTGAAAGAGATCTTCGAGGAAGAGTGACACCGAGTGATTCTTGTTTATTGGTATTTTTTAAATACATCACTTTTTTGACTAATTAAACAATTATTGATCCATGTTTGTTTTTCACTACAAAGTAGTCAACCTCCCAATCGTCTTGAAATGGTATATTTTCTTCCGAGTATTTTTCGTTTGCAAGATATGAAAGATAGTTAAAAATTAGTTCCACCCATAAAAAATTGCCGCTACACCTCTATTATCTGTTATCACTAACCGTAACCATTCCAAATAGAAAAATAATATCAATTCGTACCCGTACGACACCGACAGCAAACAGTAAAATTGATATATTTGATTTCTTAACGAAGAATTTCTCACCATATTTTTAATACAATTTTCTTAAATAAGTAAATTTCTCAGAGCAATGCGCCATGACCGGGCCACTTAAAAAGGCTCAGTGGGCCACATGCGGGCCGCAGGTTGAGTATCGCTGGGTTAGAGCATCCATGGTGAAAACGAAAATGGCAGATGTGGAGACCGCTTTACAAAGAAGTCCAATAAAAAGATCGTCCATCTACATAAATATCAATGCGGAATATTCATATCCTTGCCGAACAGTGATGAACAGTATATTGGTTGCAGCAAGATGGTGCAACGTGTCCCACATCACGGGACAGTATGGAAGTTTTAACTGAATTTTTCGATGTTCATGTCATGTTCACTGGACTTGTCAGTTCCAGGTTTTTTCCTTTGGAGATATCTGAAAAAATGTCACCTTCAGGAATAATCCCCATACGTTTGATGAACTTAAGAGTAACATCCTTCATGCAATAGCGGACATTAAATATCACACACTTCGTGAAGTGTCAATTAATTTGGTAAAAAAAGTTCGACTGTGTGTCCAGGAACACGGACATCATTTTGAACATTTACTGTTATTTTACCATGTCTGACTCCTGACAATAAAGATAACCGTTCAACACTTGTTTGTCCTTTATTCTGTTTGTTAACATAATTCATCTGTCTTTAAAACTCAGCCACAAATGTTGATGCGCGCGACTTTTGAAACACCCGGTAAATGGAATATGATGATTCTGTACTACAGTACAATGAAACCTGTTTTCGTGCGGTAGATAAGGACCGCATGAAAAGAAACCGCACAAAAAATATTCGAAAATATTTCATAAATACTTACGTATAACAAACACCTTCATCAACATACTACAGAAATTTTTTTATATGCGGCGATGTGGGACCGCATAAAAAAAGTCGGACTTAGAAAATACGTCAGTTATTTACGAAATGTATGAGAAAGGGCTTATAAACAAAATAAAGAATTAAATTTTACGCATGGAAACATTTTAAAAACACTTAATTTCTCATTGTATACATGGAGAAGTTTTGAAAAATGCACATACATAATTCACTGCTACTCTTCGTAATTCAAAGCGCGAATCTTCCTGTGATGAATTTTCCGTCAGCTGAAGATACAATTTCCATGGATTTATTTTTTCGCATCATAAAGTAAGTGATAATTTTTTGCGACGACGGTCGGTTGGTCAGTTGCTTGTAAACGTTACGATACTTTGATATGCATGATCGAAGCTCTTTTTGGAATTTTAGACTCTCGGATTTGTGGTATCTATTTTAAGAAAATGCTTTTCCGATTTGTTGGAAAGCTGGATCCTTGCATATGTTTTATAAGCTCTCAAAGAATCCGGTTCTTTTTGCTCTTCTTCGTAATCTACTAAATTATTTCGATAATGCCTCTGTCATTGAAAGTTTCGTCTTCAACCAAGCGCCTTCTGCTAGCGCATTGAGAGAAAGCATTAAACGTGCATTGCGTGCACTGTTGCACTGTTTATAACATACACTGTTTAAACGTGCACTGTTTATAACAAATGAACAGAGCATCATGAAGTGTATATACTAGTACGTACATCGATAGAACACATTACAGTTGCACCAAAGTCATTGAAGTTCATATACAGCATAAAAAGAGAGAGAGAGAGAGATCGCACTAAAATACTATCTTACAAAACAAATCGCATAAGAAAAGGACCGCATAAAAACAGGTTTTAAAGTATAGGAATATCTTACTTAGTAATATTAATTGATTACTGTAAAGTACTGTATTATATAATACTCTGCTCTGAGTAAAATATTATTTTTATAAAAAAAATGATGATTCTATCTCATCAAATTTTGTTAAAACAAAAATATTGTTTGACAAATTCATTACACATTTTATTATTGTTTGACCAAACTACCCATGTTCATCTGTCCGACAGAAGAAACAGGTAACTTGTTATCACACTACATACAGAGTGATGACTTTGAGGTTTCATTAAAACTATCGAACAAAAAGATCCATTATTCCATACGAAAAAACAAAATTCCTTAAAAAAATTGCTCCCAAATGTATGTCAGAGGTAGGGAAATAGCGACCCTCAAAGACATTTAGGAAATCAAATATATAAAAAATGTTCCTTATATTTTGGGTCGAAATATATTTGAGTGTGTAAAGTTTTTCTTGCATGAAAATCAAAAAGATTAAATATAGATAGATGCAAGTTGATCGTGTTAACTTGAAGGTTGGGATAAAAATTCCAACAAGCAATTTCACTTCGCATTTAAAAAAAAAAGTGTTGAAAAGTGTGATAGGACATATTTGTCTCGTTAAACTGATTCTAAAATTAAAGTGCTACAGCTATGTTGAAATTAGCACAATAAATAAATAAAAATAAGTACTTTTTTATTATTAATCATAGACAGTTTCTCATTGTATTTTTTCAACCAAAAGATTTTTTTGTGAACCTAACTTTTCATAATTTTATCATTTCTATAATTTAAGCTTGACGCACAGAGAACAAATTTAAGACAGAACCATCATCTCGTAGTGGTCATGATAACTGTTTCTGAAAATATAATAATGATAATAATTCCCCAACAAAAATAATTATTCATTGATGAATCTGTTGTATTTTTTTTCTCAAACTCTAACATCATTACTGGAAACAATAGGGAAAAAGAGTCAGTTAATTCAATTAAAGAACTATCTAACGCAATAAATGATCTCGAACAATCATATATTGCCAAATAAATACCCAAATCTTAGTTCATCCCAAACCTTGTAGCAACTTTTAAATTGATTTAAAACGTAATTACAAATCTTTCGAAGTAATTTCCCTTTCGATGCAAACAGATGGGAAAGAAATAGTCTGGGAGAAGTCTAGCGTAAAAATGAAAACTTATCCGACCATACGGACGAATTAAATGAATGCAAACGGCAGGAATAAGAAAAACAGTAGACTCTGAGGGAAGAAGTAGTAATTGCTTTCTAGTATTGGGTAGGCAACTATTGACAGAGACTATTTGAGTTTAATACTTGGTTTCTTGATTGATGATTTTTAGCGTCAATTTTTCCCGTGTCATATTTGTGAGGTTATAAAAAATATAATTTTCATATCATTTGAGTGAATCGATATCTTAGGGAAAAAAATTAGAGATTATTCTTTTTTGAAAGATGTGTCTTTAAAAATATTTTTAATACTGCGGAAAGAGAACACGATATTCATGGTTTAATCATTTTATAGTTGAATAATTTTGATTAAACTTGAATCACTCGACATAATGAGTACACGAAGAATGAATCGGTAAATATGTGCATAACTTATTAAGTCTTATGTGGTTTTTCAAATTGAATATGTATTTAAACAAACTTATTTGCCTAGCTATGAATAGTTCCTTTATCCCATTTCGAGATACCTAGTGATTAAATACACGAGTTTTTCAATGACAAACTCAAAATTAACTGATACTTTCTCTGTGAAACTTATCCGAACAAACTACTTCTGCCTGATTTAACACAACCAAAAAGCCTCATTATTTTATGCCCCGCCCAAATGAAGAGGCTGATACCTGAGCCTATACCACACTGTCCACACATCCACTCATCGTCAAGTTTTGATTTAATTTAACTTACGTCGCACTCTGAAGTAACGTACGTGCTGCTGACAACAGACTCGTAATTCTGAACCACGGTCAAATGACGAGGACGACACCTGAGCCGATAGCCACTCTCCAGGTTTACTAAACGTCCAAGTCAGGATCTGAAAGATTTCAGGTAAATCTCTTCTCAGCAACGTGTTTTCATTTAAAGTAGAAGACATGAATCCGTTTCGGATAGTAGTTCAATAAGCATCTACAGCCCTTGATTCAAAATTGTTGCTCAGAAAAATAACGGTTATTTTACATCAAACTCAATGGGATACAAGCCCTCACCTGTGGTTACCTGGAAACTCATCGTAGCAAAGGGCTAGTTGTACGTTTTGTCGTTAGCCGTAACTTTCAGCACAGTAGAATTGGGCTCGTCCCCACCCCATTTTTGAGGAAAAATATACCGGAGGTGGTCAGGGGCCTCCCATCTTTCGCCTTCCACCAACTTCCCGAGAGAACACGGAAATTCTACTTCAAAAATGTTTTCTTTCCAGCTTCGTTACCGATTGTGAGAAGTGAATGAATACATATACTGGAAGATCAAACAGACGTGTGGTCTATAAGGTTTAAGTAGGCTACAATTTAGGGACACTGAAGCAATGAAAGATTCTTTAATTCTTTTCATAACATTCTCAAGCAAGTTCTAATCATAAACTGTTGGCAGAGGTCTGAAATTACTTATAAGTCATAGACTTACTGAGAATTGAAGAGGACAAGATATAAGACCTGTTTTACAGTGGAGCTTACCTTCTTTGCAGTCGTGGTTGTTCTCATGCAAAACGAATCCATTGTGGCAGGAACAGGCGTAACTGCCAATTGTGTTCTTGCAGATGTGTTGGCATCCACCATTGTTGGTAGCACACTCGTCTTTGTCTAAGAAAAGAAAACTCTCTTTACAATTTGGCACACACACATTATGAATTGATATATTTTTATTATTTATTACATATCCATGGAGAAGAAAAGCTATTTAAGGTCTGAAAAGAAAAATGCAATTCTGCAGAAACTTTAAAAATTGAAGACATGAGCATGATATTTCTGCCCGTAATAAACGTTATGTACAGGCCAAAATGCGAAGGTTATGTTGTATAAGACTTAGTAGTCACCAAGGAATCTGAAGTTAGACAGAAAATCCAAAATTACGTGTTTAAGCTCCCATTAGCTCTGACATTAACATATTTGAATTTAAAATTCTTATATGTTGGTTATACTTCTTTCAATGCGTTAAATATTGAAACGTTGCACGATCCTTTTTCGACCATGCTTCGCGCGCACGCACGCACGCGACGCGTGCATTAAAAATAACTGTTTTTTTAAAAATACATCAATCATTTGGATACATAATTCATTCGAATAAGACAAACAGTTTTATATTGGATGTAAGACCTTTAATCAGCATATATACGTTTAAATGTAACAAATTACTCAAAGTTAGATAATAATTATTGGGCAGTTATGAAGAATAGTCTGCGACCTAAGAAATTTGCTTACAAAATTAAAACAAGCCACTGAAAAAAATAGAGCCATCAGCTACTTTTCTTATTTTTGTTGAGGAATTTAGAGGAAATGAAAGTCTACAGGAAACGTGTTGATACAAATATTTGAATTAAAGTGTATAAAAACTGAAAATGTTACCTGGAAAACAGCTACTGAATTAATGCATTAGTGTTTTTAATATGAGGCTTTATTATTCATTTCAACTGCAAACTAATTCAAACAAAACGAATCAATCAAAATAAAAAATATATTACTTCACACGTGCGTGCACGTGCGCGTACAAGGTATCAAAATTAATTATTCCTTTCAAATTTTAAGGTGACTGACTATGTTTGGAACCATGATTTTGTAAAAGCGTATAAGTGAATAATATTTTGATACTTGGTGTCAGTTGAAATAGAATATAGATATAAAATTGTTTTAAAATTATTATTACAAAAAAAAAAAAAAAAAAAAAAAAAAAAAAACATAGAATGCAATTTTTTTTGGCAAAAAATGAAGAAAGAAAAAAAAAATGACGTTTTTTCAAAGCATTTACCTTTTAAGGAAAATGCTTCTATTATTATATTTTGCCAATGTCTCGGGGTTGAACTAAAATTTTGTAAAAATCCACATTTTCAGAGCTATAACCAATTAAAAAAAAACCGGTGTTTTTTGTTAAAATTTTTTTACTCTGATATAATAAAATATGAATAAATCCATTTTTAAATCATGTATTTCAAAAATTTTAATTTAATCCCTGTGTAGAGGTCCTAGCGACATGTAGGCAAAATATTATTATTATAGAAACATTTTACACATAAAGATAATGTTTTGAAAATGTTTTTTTTTTCTTTATTTTTTTGTGAAAAAAATTGCATTTAAATTATTTTTTCTTGTAATAATATTCTTAAAACATATTTTTTTGCATGTATATTCTAATTCAACTAACACGGAATATCAAAAAATTATCCATTTATACGCTTTTTCAAAATCACGGTAATTAATATTAATTTAAGCAAAGCACACAGTTAATCAGAATTTAAAAGAATTACTTCCCGTATAGGTGTTACAAAATAAATTATTGTTGATGTATTATATACTTTATTTCTTATACAATTCCAGCACTGAGGCGTGATAGAGAAAATTCAAGATATCCTTTGTATATAAGCTATCAAACAAGATGACACCCATATCTTCACAAATTGGACTATGAATATCATTTACAAATAAGCTGTCAAAATAAAATCACACATATCTTCAATTGGGCTTATAAAAGGGAAAGAAACAAGATAGAATACATCAAAATGTTCATTTGTAGTTTTGGGAATCAGCCAAAAAAGGAAAGAAAGAAACTGAGCATTGCCTATCACTTTATTTCTGTCAAGTCCAGCACTCATGTTAAAGGAAAGGACATTTGATCCATTTTACTGTCGATGGATCAAAATATGATAAGACCGCTCATACACAAAATATATTTTGTTGGCTTTACTCCAAAGTGCAAAGGGCCCTAAGACTACAGCAATAGCATTTCACTATGTTTCCAATGTTTGGGCGACTCAAAATCAAATTTATTTCTAGTTCGAAGACCAACTCTTTCCGAGTTTTATCCCTCCTCCTCTGAAAGTCACCCGTCTCAATCTATTTTTCAACCGTAAGTCGATGGAAAACCTTTTCGTTCTTTTTCTTCTTCCTTTCGTTCGATTGAATCGTCATCTGCTTCGGTTTGTTGTCATCTGCTACGGGTAAAGGATTTCAAGCGGGGGAAAAAGTAACTGGATGTTCGAAATATCGGTCAGCGTTCGTGGAAAGTTTTGGTGATAACGTTCAGGGTGGTAGGTTGTGGTTTTTGCAGGAGATATGTGTTCACGATATTAGATAATGTGAAAAAGGTTGATTTCAATGTAAAAGAAAGAAATGAAAATCTTACGTTGGAGAGTCTAATATGCTTGCTATATAAAATTTCACCGTCATGGCTTCTCTCACCAATGTATGTGTATGAAACGCAATTATTTAAAAAATATATAGCACAAGAATGAGAATATTCTTTTAAAAATTTTATGGGATAAGAAAATACACTTTAAAAATATGAGAACTTTCTTAACCCTTTAACTGCCGAGGAAAGGCTACGATATTCTCCTCCCAGTGCTGCCTTTTTTCCCACACGCGCGCGCGTTTTTCCAACTTAAAAAAAATTGTTTACTTTCCCTTTAAAAAAGAAAAAAAATGAATAAAATAAGGAAATTAATGGCTAGAGTTGTAACATAATAATAAAGAAAAGTTATAACTTAACTGTTGTGTGATATATTTTAAAACAGGGTTGAACACATGAACAGCATCAAATCAGTGCATTGATAGCGAGATTCACGGTTAATATTTTTCTCTGCACGAACACACTATTTCACATTGTTAGTGAAAATGAGAGCAAATGAAGGATAGAAAAAATAACCCTCAAACGAAAAAAGAAGAAAAACTGCTTAGCTAAGAATTTCATCGTCCCTGGAATAGACCCCCTTTCAAATTCCTTCCCAACCTCTTCTCCAAAATTAGTAAATTTCTTAGAAGTACTACCAATGTAGTTTCATGTATTCCAAAGCTGTGAGACTAGTTTCAAACAAAGCAGCACTACGCAAAAAGTCGTCCTTTGGAAGGACGAGTATACACGCCCGGGGAACTAGATGCACTAGCTGACCAGGACGTGTATACACGTCCACGGCACTTAAGGGGGTTAATTCACTGGCCAACAATGAAATTGCTTCTAAGGGAAAATTACTTAATCCTGAATGAATTTAATGCACTGAACTCGAATATCGGAAGTGAATACTGGTCCCTCAACAAAGCAGAAACGGACATGCTGTTGTTGATCTTCGAAAAGAAAATACTGACGAGATTTTTGGACCAGTAAAACACAATGATGAGTGGAAAATATTGTACAATTATGAAGTTTATAAAAAAAACATAGCGAACCTAACATCGTAAAAAGAACTAAAACATCCCTTATTAGATGGTTGGATTACATATTTAGATACAATGATTTATTCCCAACTAAAAAGACATCTTTTTCAAGAATCGATGGAAAACGAAAGAAAGGAAGACCATCAACTAGGTGGCTGGAAAATGTTTAAAATGACTTAAGGATAATTGGAGTAAAACAATAAAGAGCTATTAGCCAGATATGGCCAGATGGAGAAGACTTTGTGAGACAGCCTTGGCCTGAAACAGGCTATAGAAGAAGAACACGAATATTACGTTGAATAAAGTTGATTGTCTCTCATTGTAGGGATAATTACATTTTTTGAGTTATAAAATATCTTATAAAGCGTGTTGATAACTTCCAATTAAGGAAAATAATGAAATACTTTAATTAATAAGAAGTAGCTCTGAAATATGAACATCAATTAAGGAATTGAAATGTATCACAATTTAACTTACAAGCAAATCTGTTATTTGTCGTTTAGAAAAATTACCATTAAAACAAACAATTCAATGCTCGTCTTTTATAATGATTATTTTACCACTCAAATGTGGAAATACATAAATAAAAAGGAAATACATAAGGATACATGCTCAGTACAACACGTTAGCCCAACGGATTTAGAGAAGTATATAAGACTTACAACAACAAGAAAATGTTTTGATAGTGGACATGCGGAACGGACAGGTCAAAATTTGAATAAATAATAGTATGGTATTAGCAGTTGACTTGTCGTTTTCTGCTGATGGTTGATACCTGTGAAGAAAAGGGCTCCGAATCCGCTCTTCTGTACGGAGTTGTCGGAACTGAACTCGATCCGGAGTGAATTGCCCTCCGAGGTGATCAGGGGCGGTAACCTTGAACCGCAGAACACTCCGTGCTTCCGAACCTCGTCGTCCGCCATCTTGCTGCGAATATCCACGCTGTCGTACTCACAGTCTTGCTGGAAAGAACCAGTCAGACATTTTATGTTAGCTTAACACAAAAGGTTGCCTTAATACAACATTAAAGAATGATTTCTCATTGATACATGTATATATATATATTTGCATGTTTACGAACAGATACGCTTCTGAACAGGGAATGCTTAAAAACCATTCGAATTAAAATACTTATAGTATAAGAATTTGAAAGGTTTAGTTTATTTTTTGAAACTAAAACCCTTCATTAAATAAAAAATGATCTTATAAAAAGGTATTTTGTACAAATATAATATCAACTTAAATTAACTAACTCTAAGTAATTATATTTTTCAAAAATATTTTCGCGCGTATTGAATAAGAATTTGTATTTGTATCTTTAAATGCTGTAGTGGAGCTTTTGTACTTTTGATTTACCAAAAGTTGTATATTTACTTCCCAGACCAATCAAAAAAGGAAAATATTGGAGATATTTTAAAAAAAGAGGATTAAAGTTGGAAGCATAAGAATTTAAACTACAGAAAGTGGACATTTATAGTTTCTTTAACAGTCACAAATGCATTAAAACGGATTTTATATCGTGCACTTTATTATACTTTTCCAATGGAAGGAGAAAAAAAAGGAAATAACATAAATACTGGAAATTTTAAGCCGTAACAGAATTATTTCTCGCGGGAATACAACTGAAGCTCACGATGCTTTTACCTAAGAATCTGTTCCCACAATTTTTCCTGCTAATTTCTAAAAGTGTTGTGAACGTGTTTTTCAACACTAGAA
>BMAV01019695.1:271896-295544 GCA_019973955.1 Trichonephila inaurata madagascariensis | reverse complement strand
GGAGGGAGCTTCAAATTTCACCTCCTGAACACAATTCCGTTTGCGCTACTTAACCACCCCCAACGATTCAGATTTTGATTTCAAAATTTAAGTCTAAGCTTTTGAAAGCATTTAATGTGATACAAAAAATAACGGTAAGAAATAGTCGTTAGTTACTCTAAAGCCTAAAGCGCCCTCTATCGACATCTTTTTAGATTTATCTTTAAAATTTCTTTTTCAAGAAAATACTGATAAAAAGAATAATTTTAGCGAAAACCGTTAACGAATCAACCAATTTTTCCATTTTTTATAATTATTTGAAATTTCGGAACCTATACTTTAATGGCACCTATCTTCGTCGGAAGACGTTTGGGACCCTAAGTTTCCTATTTAGTATTGTTTGTCTTGATGTGTACTATCACCTCTTAAAGTTTTGACGCATAGTTTAGTTACACCCTGTATATATATATATATATATAAAGTTCGTTATATGAAAAATTCGTTACATAGAAGCTCATCTTTTAATATACTTTAAAAACCACAAAAAACAAATTTTAAATTCATAAACACTATATATGAAAAAGGTAATTATTCAAACCTTTTTTAAAATTAATATATGTTTATTTTATGTATCTTACCCATAAAAAAGAGGGATAAGAAGAAAAACTGCAAGGAAAACAAGAAAAGAGAATGTCGAAGAGTTCACATCATTTTCAATAGTAAGAAAATAATTTTATACTAAAATTAATGAATTTTAAGGACATTTTATAATTTAAAGCATACAAGTAATAATAAACATACATTATTTTGTACTTAGAACACGGGGACACGGGACAACTCCACTGAGTATGAAAGAGGGGATATCGAAAACGTTTCTAGTGAACTGGACAATGGGGGTTAAAGGTTACACTTTTTGGATGAAACGTCCAGGACTCTATTGCTCTGGCGAGTTAGGATCAAATAAAACCAGTTCAAGATTTAAGACTACCATAAAATGTATTAAAGAGAGAATAACTTGAAATGTTCAGAAATACTTTAAAAATGGGGGGGAAAAATTCAATCATAAAAGAAAAATTTCGTAATTCAGAAAATACACTTCGCTATAGAGAGGTTATTTTACGAAGAAAACTGTGAAATGTTCATGGTTCTAGGAAAAAGTTCGCTATGTAGAAAAATTTGCATTAAAGAGGTTTGACTGTATATAAATGTCAATCTGTCTCAATATTTAAAAGTATTTATATGTTAATTACTTATGTAGATTATATTTATGTAATATATATGTTTTTACGGCATTTACGTACTATCGCATTAATGCCAACGTTCAAGATAACTCACAGAGTTGGTAACCCTGATTTCCCACGTGTCGTATGCGCTTCATTACAAAAACTTATCTCTTACTTTATGTTGCCAAGAAATAAATCAACTGAAATTGTACCTTCAGGTGACGAAAGTGATTTTAATAAATAAGTGAAAAAAGTGAAAATAAAAAATGTGAAAATAAGAAACTATTTAATAATAAGTTATTTATTAAATAAGTTATTTATTTCGTTATGGATGTGCTCTTACACTAATTTCGTAAATAATTGGCATATTTTATAAATGCGACTTTTTTATGCGGTCCCTATCCACCGTATAAAAAAATTTTCTGTAATATTTCCACGAATTAGTTTGTTACATGCAAGAATTTATGGAATTTTCGAATATTTTTTTGTGCGTTTATTTTTTATGCGGTCCCTATCTACCGCACAAAAACAGGTTCAACCGTACATGAATTGTTTGACAATGGTTTTTAACATTTTTTTGTTTTTGTTTTTATAGTTAATATCCAAATTTAGATGTTTTAGCTACTTTAATTTACTAGTGATTGACTACATTTAATTAAAAAAAACAGTAAAACCCTTTGAAAAAGACTTATAATCAGGAATACATTTTTAAAAACAACCTTGCAGAAATTAGGCCACTCATGTATTTTACTACGAATTGTGAATAACTATTTATATCTAAGAAATCGATCTGAAAAATTGATTCAAGTGTTTTGGAACATTCACAGCTTTTTATGGTGTTTAATTTTTAAAATTACCTAGAAATTTGATTGAGAATTTTTAAAAAGATCAAAGACTAGAAGTATAAATCAAACATTTCCAACACGATAGACCCTAAAACAATTATTTTCTCATTATTGCTTTTTAATGGTATGATATATGGACGGAATTTAAATTCATCAGGCCATTAAAAGAGTTTTCTTTTATGTTTCATTAGCATTTTTGAGAGCACATTTTTTTTTATGTCAGTACCATTAAATAATATTTATTTAGCCCACAGTTTCTTACATACCAGCTGTGAATTAAAAAGAAGAGTCCCTTTGTTACTTTGATTAGAGTTAAAGACGAAAAAATACGTTTGCGGCAAAATAATTCTTTAGTAATTTTAAAATGAAAAAAAAAATGGAAAAAGGAAAAAATGTTTTTCAAAAAAGTATGCAAAAAAATTTGTCTCTTTGATATATGAATGAATATTAATAATGAAAAATTTATTTTTCTATACTACGATAAAAGCTTACATAAAAGGATTTATTTAAATGCTTATAAAAATACAGGAAATGCTACAAAAAATAAAAGTCTTAAGAAAAGAAAAATATAAGAAAAAAGAAATCCAGACATTGCGGGAAATAATATTTTTGCTTTTAAAAGAAAGATAGAAAGACTAGAGAAACCCATTTGTCCGAGATCTATCTCGGGAGAACGAAAAATTGATTTTAGGGACCATAATGAAACGCAACAAAACTATTTGATTTTAAACAAGATAGATGAAATTTATTTCTAAATGATTTCTAGTAAATTTTGTAACTGTACGATAATTAAAATTGAATAATAATTAATATTATCGAATCATTTAAGCGACTATATACATTTAAAGCCAAATCGAACAATTTTTTGATATTTATTAAAATAACTACGTTCGAAACCATCATTTTTTAAGCAAAAACTTTGAAATGAATACGTTTTTTTTTAATATTCAGTATCACTTGAGCCAGAATATACATATAAAATTGTTTTAAGTATATTATTACAATAATATAGTATTTAAATGCAATTTTTTGGCAAAGTTCGAAGAATAAATTACATATTTTCCAAACATATATTCTCCTTTTATAGAAAATAATTCTATAATAGTAACATTTTCTAACATAATAATATTTTGCCTACATATAGCTAAGACTTCTCTACAGAGGCTGAACCAAGGTTTTTGAAAAATTCTCATTATTTTCAGAGTTATGATCAGTGGAAATAATTACCGATGTTTTCTATTAAAATTTCTCTACTCTAATGTATTAAAATATAAATAAAACCACATCTAAATTATATATTCTAAAAATCTTAGTCTAGGCTCTGTGGATAAGTGTTAGCTATATACAGGCAAAATATTTTTATTTTAGAAACATTTTCCATAAAAGGAGAACGTTTTGAAAATATGTCTTAACTTAGTTTTTTTTTTGCTGAAAAATAATTTTGCATTTAAATAATTTTCTTTGTAATACTATTCTTTTAACAATTTTGTATGTATATTCTAATATAAGTGACACTGAATATGTAAAAATTATCCATTTATACGCTTTTTCAAAATCATGGTTCCGAGCGTAGTCAGATTCCTTAAAAAAAATTATTAAAAATTCACGTAGTCAATATGAAAAGATCTGCAGATAGAATATACAATTCCAATAATTAGAGAAACAATTTAGCATACATCTGAAGAAATGAAGTATAAAAGAAACACGAAAATAATACTTATAAATTTCATTATATGAATGCAATAAGTGATTTTCTTGCATCTTGCATTCTACTGAAACATAATTTTTTTCGGTTAGAAAATACTGCTTAAAAACTTAGAATTAGCTTATTGTTTGATTCACCATTATAATTAAATATTTCTGGTGAATAATCACGACCTTATTGATACGGATCTTAAAAAGAAAATTCCACTAAATCAAAAAGTAGAATATATATATCTTCCGGCTAAAATAAAGGATAAAAACGTAAACACTATGATGTAATACGAACAGAAACAGAAGTCTAAGGATTGTTTTTGAAAAAAATTATTTAAAGACTAACCCTTACCCACCCACTTCACTGTGTATTTTATGATATTGTAAGAATGTGCATCGTTTTTAAATTGTTGATGTCTAAATTTTAGCATTAAGCTTTTGTGATTGCATTAAAAAACATTTTTATAGACGTCGTCTCTTGATTTAAAATTAGAGGACACATTTCTAAAATGGAAGTACATTTATCTTTTACGCCCTTGTAACTCCTTGTAGTAGTGGTTCTTATTTCGATTGCCGCGGTCCTCCTTTATGTATCAGCCTGACATCGCGGGCCCCCAAGATTTTGAGCATTGCTCCCGGACTCCCAATACATGTCTGAGTGATTTAAAGGTTTCTCAATATATAATCCTAAGACTGCCTCTGCAACTTGTACACATTTTTTAACACTTTTTTTTTCCTTTGAGAAAACAGTCAATGTCTAATTAAAAATATTACAAAATACTAATTTTAACCCTCTGACTGGAGCATCCGTCACTTTGCTTTGATGCCTGTAGATAACGCGCTGTGGTGTGATTTTTGGGGTGGGCTGGCTGCCTTGACATCTTCAGTTGGACTCTACCCAGTGAGAGGATCACGTTTTGGTACTTGGCTATTTTTTTCAACTCACAATATGTGCGATTTTTCTTATCTATCACCGTCTATCAGACGGATATTCCTATAGTTTTTTTCGTGTTTCGTATTATGATTTTTAATTACTTTTACATGGATATAAATAATTTTTAATCAGTTTTTATAAAAGTACTAGCCACAATTCTAGCGATAAAAATATATTGTTATGCTTGATTTAATCCCACACATCTTATTTGAGCTATACTCAATTTCCTGAGCTATAAGGGCATTTAAAGCAGTCCTTAAGATAATTAAATTTAAAAAAAGTTTACGTATCCGTCTGTCAGACGGATGTTTCTCAGTGCGGCAAAAAAAATTGATGTTCCGCGCGCGCGCGCGCAGCCAGAGGGTTAAATAAGTAACTATAATAATTAAAAATTTTAATGAGAAAAATTGTGCTGCAATTTTTTTACAAGTGCTATTTTAACAGGTGTAATATTTGAAATCTGCGGACTCATTTCTGGTTCTATGTTTTCCAAGGTACCTCTGTATTTATTTTAATGATATAAAAGAGATGAAAATGTGATTTCACATAAATAAGCAGTTTTAAAAGGCATCAGAACTCTCAGAGCTTTTGAACTCAGAAAGAGTTTCCTGTAATTGATCCCCAAAGTTTGGAAAGGATTTATTCTTGTATGGCAATAACTCAAAGCTCTATCTGTGGAAATTTCTATCAGCTGTTGTGCTACATATCCCAGAAGCGTGTTTTCAATTTAGTGACTTAGTTTAGAATGGCACATCTTTCAATTTTTCATCGAGGCCTTTAATAGAGGAAAATTCTTCGCGGATCCCCTAGAAAGTCGCGGGGGTCCCTCGGTGGTCCGCGGATCACAGTTTAAGAACAGCTGCGTTAAAGTCTAAAAACAAGAATTTTTACCGATATTCATCCAAAATCCCCCCCCCCCCCGGGAGTCGATTTACCTAAAACCTATTCTCGATAGATGTCTGCTTAACAAAAGAATGATGCTTGCCAAAATTTAAAGTTTGCAGTTGTAATAGCTCAAAAATTGGAATTTTTGCTTACCCCCCCCCCCCGGGTGTCGATTACCGAAAACCTCCGCTTTTAAGCGGATCTCTTCTCAACAGAAGGAACGTGCCTGCTAAATTTCAAGCCTAATAGTTCCGGAGATTCCGTGATGAGTGAATGAGACACTTTTCACCTATTTATAAGTTACCATCTAAATGAAAAAAAAATCGGACTATCACAAAAATTACGATTAAGAGAAACGAATTACAAAAAGAAATTAATTATTGTTACTAAAAAATTGTAGAAATGTGTAACAAATTTCCTCGACACAAGTCCGTGCCTATTATAAAATTTGATAATGTATTGTGACAGGAATTTGTGTTTGAAAAATGAAAAACATGCGTCGGGATCGATTCTTTGAAAGAAAGATAGGATACAATCCACTGAATATGTATGGTAGAGACTTACCCTCACACTTTTTGCCATCGGAATGCAACTCGAATCCAATTCTGCATTCGCATTTGTATGCACCCAGAGTATTGGTGCATTCGTGCTCGCAACCGTGATCTCCTTTGCATTCGTCCAGTTCTGTAAGGAAAAAAAATATTCATGTGATTAAATGGATTGATACTCTCCATAAAAAATTTTATAGTTAATTAATTTAATATTTAGAATGTAAGAAAAAATTATATTTAATAATGATAAGAGTTCTTTAAAAATTGTACTTTTTATTTGAATTCCATGTTTTATTGATTTTAAAATCTAAGAATAGAGCCCAAATTTGGAAACTTTCCCACGTAGCATAATACTTCTGTATTTTATATCATATATTGTTGTTGAAACTTCAACTTTCACTTCTTCCGAAAACCGGCAACTGAACTTTCAGCTTCGACTGTGACTGTATGCTTATCTTTGGTCACAGAGAATGTAAGAAACGAACGCATAGAACAATCGCTCCCGATATACTTCCTGCTGCAATTTTAATTGTATTAATCCTCTAAGCTTTTATCTATTTAATCTTAAATTCTAATTTAAATGGCTATTAAATGTTATTTATTATGAATACAGACTCATCAATGATTGCGCGCGAGCGTGCTTAATTTAGTTGAATTCAAGAAATTAAAATTGTTCGAACCCGATCGACTTCGAGAATAGCTGCAAAGAAAAGGTAAACTTTTACCTTAATTTTGTTAGACATAGGCTTTGTAGCTAGATTAAAAATATTTGCAACTAATAATTATCTTCATTATTATATAAAAGTAATCTTATTTTAATTTGTAATTCAGTTATGTCTGAATCAGTTAACATTTTCCCACAAGAGCGTTTTATATTGCTTTTCTCCTGCTTTAATTTCTAAATTACACTATAATTTTAAACTTTTAAAACGAAAATGCCATGTACAGTTATTGAATGTAGTTAATTTTATAAATGTGTGAAGTACAAGTGAGTGCGTGTTATGAAGGATCGAATTTGTTTTCAGAATTTCAAGACCTACCAATGCGCAAAAGTTATTCTCTCGCGGAGAGATGAAGAGGAAAATAAAAAATTAATTATTTTTTCTATAATGTGCTGCCACAAGGTAAATAAAGTTTAGGTATTTGAGTTTGTTTTTTTTTTTTAATTTTTTTTTACGGTACCAATTCAAAGTAATTTTTGTTAAAAGAAAAACAGGCATTTTCGAGCTTTTTACCATTTATTGCGATAAGACGTTACCTACTAAATCAGTAATTTCCAAAGTGGTTTATATAGACCTCCAGGGGTCTATGACGACTTGCAAGGGGTCCAAGCCAGTGAAAAAAATAATTTAGGGGTCCATGAGGTGTAAATGGGATAGAGGCTCTCATTAAATCACATCGTGACTTTAATTTTAAAAGAAAATCCTATCAACGGGTACCAGATTTTATTTATGTAACAAATTTATTTACTAAATTTAATGAGGTTAACTTGTACAGTTACAAGGTGACAGCACACATTTTATTAAAACAAGAACCATCATTTCAGATTTTCTTGCCAGAATCAAGCTATAGGAGTATAATATTGGACGTTGCGAATTTTTCCAATTTCTCATTTTGTCACGGACAATCTACCAAGACAGTGTTCCTTGAACCTTCATTCATTTAAATGCACTCTATTCAGATTTTGAATCTAGGTTTGAGAATGCTTTCACTATGGTAGACAAAAAAAAAAAAAAAAAAAAAAAAAAAAAAGACTGGACTCTACTAACCGAAGAAATTCAGGGTTAATTTCGACCAGACTGACGACAAATGTTGAAATTTTGTTATTGAAGCGCCATAATCATCCCTCCTATTAAAAGCATTTTTGTTTGTTTCTCAATTATTTTTTTGTATTATTAAATTTAGATTTAAAATTAAATAACATTTTTTTCTTAACTTTTAAGCATTATACTTCATTACAGTTCAAATATTTAATTTTTTAAAGTAAGTAGCTCTGTAGCAGCTGTCAAAAAGACATTTAAGTTAATCAATGTGCAAAAATTTAATATTAGGTAAGCAGAGGTCTACTCAAAGTCGAAAAACATGGCAAGGGGTACATGAGTCAGAAAAGTTGGGAAACATCTGTAATAAATAGTTACAAGAAAGAAATCCCCCAGGTACTTTCAATAGTATCTTTAGTATCAAATTTTTTCAAAATCCCTCTACATATATAAAAATTACAGCTCACAATAAAACGGAAAAAAGAGTGGATCGGATTGATTCGACTGTGCGGGTAGAGAGAAAACTGGGGTTGTGAAATGTTGCAACATACATCATATTTTTCCCTACTCAATACTCCTTTGTCAATTACCATTGCTTTGGGTTATTTATATTGAAGTAAAACAATTTTATTTTGATTCTAAAATAATTTAACCAAAATGAAGTCTTTCTATTTTTTCTTCGTAGTACATTATTCGTAGTACTTCGTTTATCCAAAAATTCGGGGACTGCGGCCAATGCTGACAACGAAAGCAACTACTTAAAGTTAAATAACTTAAAATGGATTCTCCA
The DNA here is from genome assembly GCA_019973955.1 of Trichonephila inaurata madagascariensis. Taxonomy (NCBI): domain Eukaryota; kingdom Metazoa; phylum Arthropoda; class Arachnida; order Araneae; family Nephilidae; genus Trichonephila; species Trichonephila inaurata. The sequence continues at coordinate 286,882 of BMAV01019695.1, read as the reverse complement.
AATGCTCCCCTACCTGGCCAGATTGGCTTAGTCCATGTTATGTGACCGAATCACACTAGCAGCGGTCATCTTCCTTAGCTAATCAGCTTTGTTCCGCGATCTAAGAAAGATGTATTTTCTTGAACAGCGTTGAACATTAAATCCTGTCAACACTTAAGTAAAACACAAATGGAGACATAGGAAATGCTAAGCAAGGTGTATGGTGAATCTACCATTGCGAGATCCAAGGTTTACAAATGGCATCAGCGCTTTAAATGGGGCCGAGAATCCATCGAATACAACGAACGTGTTGGATGACCTTAGACTTCACGGAATACGAAAAATGTTACATTGGTGTCTGGATATGTTTACAAAGATCGTTGCTAAATACTTCAACAAATCACAAAGGCTATACACTTCTATAAGACGTCTTTTGAGGGAACCCATTCGTCGTAAACGGCCTCAGTTCTGGCAGAGTGACGACTGGTATCTTCTGCATGACAATGCACCAGCACATAGATCCCAATTGGTAAAACAGTTCCTCGCCAAAACTCGCACTAAAGGGCTTTTACATCCCCCTATTCACCAGACTAAGCCCCGGGTGACATTTTCCTGTTCCCATCAATAAAAAAACTTTAACAGTGACGTCGTTTTATGTCATCAGATGAAGTGGAAGTAGCATCGTAGGAGGCCTTGCGGGAGGTTGCAAAAAAGGGCTTTCAGAAGTTATACGAACACTTGCAGAAATGTACCGTCACCCAAGGGGACTACTTTGAAGGTGGATGTGCTTCGGTGCTGTGGATTATTTAGGGTACGGGTTTTTACACCTTGTCCTCGAAATTTTGGATCATGCTACCTAAATTTCAATACCCTTGAGGGAATATTAAGTTTTGAAATAACTTTTTAAATTATTTTTCTCCTAATCTCTACATTATAGAACATCTTTTCCGCATAGGTAAATTCCGATTTTAATAATATTTCCCCCCTCCTCCCATATAATGGTGATTTACCTTATTATATATGTAATGGCATGAACTTATACAGAACATTTCAGAATATGCGGTTTAAACTTTAAGGAGTAAAAGGCATAAAACAATTATATTCATAGATTGTACGTGCGAAAATGACTCGGTGGGGGTAAAAACACATTAAAGAAAGATTTAATTGCTTTTTTACGTCATGGTTGACAAGCGCTTCTTTTGAAGAATACTTACAATGATTGTGCACAAAACTGAGTCTGCTAACTTCTGAAGATCTCCATTTGCGAATATCCAATTAATTCTGATGAGAACTTCGCTGTTTGAATATCCATTATTACTGCGTGCGTGCGAGAAATACCTAGCATCTTTGAAATTGCATGGTAAACACTTTGTCGACACTTCCAAGCATACATTAACGTTGATAGATGTAATTTTGGATAATAATTTTAAATGTTGCTGAGAATAGAAGCACTTATTGTAAGCGATGATGTAATTAAACAATGCACGTTTTCTATTAAATTTATTTTCTGAGTTCTTTTCTCAATATATCACTTGTGAGAAAACATTTTTATACAAATTATCTAATATGTAGGAATATTTAATATTCGTATCTGGTTATCCATTTAAATTTGTACGGTTAATTCAGAAACCTATATAAAATTTATATTTATAACCTCTATATTTTATATTTATTTGGAAAAAGTAACACATCCACACCATAATAGAAAAATAAATTCTGCATTAAACACATATTGATTTGACATGTGAATTAAGAAAAAAAATGACTTCTTTAGAAAAAATTATAATCGTACGGAGCATGCCATTATTTAAAGAATAAGTGAGTATTTATTACCATCGCACAGTGAAGCAACCTAAAGGCTATTGGCGACTTGTATATACAATTTTGAACCACAGTCAAGTGACCAGGAATACACCTGAGCTGACAACGCCCTCTCGGAGCTTCCGCATCACATCAAAGGGAGGATTTTAAGCCTTGACCCTTTACATTGCCCATTGGACTCGAGCATCATCCCCCTGAATATCTTCAGCAGCACTAGGCCTCAAAATCATGGCACGTCGTAGGCTACCACAGCCACATTTCAAGTACAGGACTCTAACACATTTTTAACCCCTAAGCGGTTTGCCCGTACTACGTACGGGCTACCGAAAGTTGACCGCAACTGGTTTGCCTGTACTGCGTACAGGCACGAACATTTTCTTTCTTTCTTTGATTTTCACTTATTTAATTCCTACTATTATAGCTCACATTCTGTATATATTTATTTATCTTGGTGGAACATTCAATCATTAATAAAATACATTTTTAAGCGCTCAATTGAGCTGAAATTTTATATACGTGATTATTTTGGATGACAATACAGTAATTTAATTATAATTAATAAAAATTTTAATTTATTAAAACTAATTATTCAAAGAATTACAAATACAGCCACGTTGGCATCATTTTAGGTGACTTAGCGACCCTTTTGGCGACTTGTTCTAAAACTTGAAAAGGTTTTTTTCCTCACATTTTAAAGTGCTCATTTGAGCTGAAATATTCTATACACTACTGTTTTGGGTAAAAATAAAATAATTTAATAAGACTTAATTAAAATTTTAATTGACTGAAACTAATTATTTAAAGAATTACAGATACAGCCACGTTGGTTTCATTTTTAGAGACTTGGGTCAAAACTATAAAATATTTTTTTTCTCATGTTTGAAAGCATTCACTTGAACTGAAATTTTATAGACACTGCTTGGGATGACAATACGATACTTTAATGATAATTAATAAAAATTAATGACCATTTAATATTGTGATTCTGTCCTATGTATATACATATTTATATTAACTGTAACTATTTAATAAAAAATAGCTAAAATAAAATTTTTCTTTGTTGATCTAAGTAGAAATTGACTTACAAAACTTTATTTTATATTACTTGTTTTTTAATTCTTATGGTGTATTATTTTGTGCTAGTATGCTAGTATATTGAAAAGGTAATACAGTTTATCTATGAAATTGAAATGCCTTTCATCCGGCATTTTTTTGGGAGGGGGGGGGGTGAAGGCTAGAATATTTTAGACTAATGTTTGTAATAAACGAAAAAAATGTGCCTTTTTTTAAAGCAATTTGGGTAAAAAAAAAATAACCACTTAAATAATCTCTACAGGTGGTTATTATTATTATTATTGCTATTATTGTTACTTTTTGTAAATACATTTTTCTAATCGTTTTACTTAATGATAAAAGCTTTATTTCCCCCAAGAGGTACTTGAAGGCATATAATCTTTTAAAAGTAAAATATGGATGACACGCATTTGATCATGTTTCATATATAGTCAACTAAACTGAAACTTAGCATCAGACATAAAATGTAAAATCCCTTGATTTTTTTTTTACTTCATAATCTCAAAGAGAATTTAATTGTTAAAAGTGGAAGGTAGTCACAAAATATAGCTGAAAAACTAGGGACTCTCAAAGGTTCGGCCTAGTTTTCCACACTTAAATTTTATTTTACTTAAAGCGTCACTTTGTGTTGAAATTCACAATTTCCAATGCTGTTCCTCATGACGATAATACGTTTCATTCATTTCAGGTTTTCACTCTTCTTTGATCCATTAAGTTATATTAAATTGCCCTTTTCTGAAATTAGTCAGAACAATTAATCATTCATATTGACAAATAATCAATAAATATTATTAAAGGAAGTATTTTCAGTCTTAGAACAGCGGAGATTACGGCTCCAGACGAAATTCAACGAATGGTTTGGCGCAAGAGCTATTTCTGGCTATACTGCGAAGTTCCATGAAATGCTAGAGAAATGTTAACACTTTCGTATGGGGCACTGAATGTTTAAATTAATTGTTGAATTATATGAGTTCACGTATGTAATGTATGCGTTACTAAATTTACTTAGATTCATCCCTCTACATAAAATATTATACGTCATATTTCAAATAGACCAAAATAATTCATATTCCGCAAACTTACTGCTGTCAACGTGATGTCACTTTAAACTAATACATATGATTTGCTTCATTAAATTTTTTTGTGTAATATGGAAGTAGTAAGGGAAACACTTTCACGACTAAGGGATACATTTTTCCTTATATTAAAATTGGCAATTGCCTATTCAGTTATAACCTTATTTTAATTTTTAATTCAGAATGTCAAAATGGAATGTATGCTGAAAGTAATTATGTTAACGGGAACGTTTAGAGGGAAAAAAGAACTTGTGACGGGGCTTTATCGCGCTTTTCACTAAAATCCTCTTGGGGAATCTTTGGGGCCAGAATGGCATTTCATTCCAACCAACTCAAGAAGAAAACGCGATATGCAGATTAGGAATGATTATATATATTGGAGCTTTAGCATTCGCGAGAGAGTCTTAGATGAGTCTTAGAAGTCTGAGAAGGTCTTAGAAAGTCTTAGGAAGTATTATAAGAACCATATAGAAGGGGATTCGAAGCCAGAAGGTTGCCTAGTTGCCGAATCAAGTTGGATTACAGTATTATATAGAAGATATAAAGATCGGTAGCTGTTCGCTATGGAATATCAATAAGCGATATAATATTAAACTTTAATGATAGAGCGGACTCTAGTGAGTTAAGGAATCGGCTATAGATATAGATTCGGTGGTTAATTTATCATAAAGATAGTGAGTAGGCTTTAATGCTCTATTTGCTAAGAACTGTAATTTATGTCATAACACACTCCTGATCGTTAGCCTTTAAGACTTGTATTGCATTGCTTAATATAAATGAGATATAATAAACTAAATTTGTGTTATGGAAGGTTTGAATGCTCAATCTTTTATCCCTACAGACTTAGGTCGCGTGGATGAGGAACAGATGATACCTCCACCACGGGGAGGGGGGGGTATCACAAACTGTCAAATCAATTGGTGCCAATGGTAAAACATTTGTGGGTAGTATTCTTCTTATTTATTTCAGTTTATTGTGTCACGAAACAATACATTATTGCGTTCACTCACATTTTTATGTTATTCGGTAAGTATATGATAAAATTCAGCTGGCTACTATGAAAATTGTGAATGCACTATAGTGGCACTATGTGCGCTTTACTAAACACCTTAATTCACATACTAGCAGTTCAAGACTTATTCGATCTTCGAGGGAGCAAAAAACCAGGCCCAGAGTATTCGAAGTACTAAGAGTAAGGTGCTATTAGATTTTTGTAGACCTCCAGATATCGCATACAGCCATTAGAAAGAAAAGGCTTTAACGAACACGTGAAGGAGTTAAACGTCTGCAAGATATGGCGCAAGACCCCATCAATCATATTAAACTAAACTGTATTGTCACTGTAGAAATGTAGGCTACCGCAACGTCTCCGTAAATTCCATATGTAGCTCCCTGGGATTTTCATTTATTCGTATCTATGAAGAAGTGTTTGTTGTGGAAATGCTTTGTAGATAAGGAAGAATTGTAAGACACACCATTGCGGACTACTTCAAGCAGATTGACGAGAAAGAGCAATGTAGAGAGATGTGTAAGCTATTGTCATGTTGAACTGATTGATTGATGATGTTATTAAAGTCACCTTACGAAACAACGTGAAGGCTATGATGACACACCTCGTAATTTTGCTTCATGGTTAATAGTGTCACACTGGAATGAAAATCTCGCATGTTTATGGAGATTATGTTAAAGAAATATTTTAAAGAGTATGTGGCTATAGTATGCAGTTTTTCTAGAATTTATTAACTCTTTCGTGGACCATTATTTCTCTTTTAAATTTCTCGCAGTTTTTTACGTTTTATTAACAATTAAACAATAACAATTAAGGAAATATATTTTATTTTCCCGAGTTTTATGTTTACATATAAATTTCAGAGTTGGGAAGAGCCATTCTGGCAAAATTTCACCCCAATTTTGAGGGATTCTACTCCGGAGAACTGTTCTCAAGGGTCTATCCTATCAACAACCACTCGACAGGAGGACTCCATGCTTCACAGGTACTATGCATTCACAAACATCCTTGCTTTCTCTGGGATTTGAACCCGGGTCCTCACTACAGCAGTCATAGTCACTAACCATTATCCTGTCTGCCCATTCTCTTAAAATACCTTATCATTACTCAGGGGGTCTTTAATTAAATCAATTATTACCAGTTTGGGATTTTGTAATTTTCGAGTAAATACAACTATAATTTTTTTTTTAAAATTTGAATTTAAAATCAATGAGAAACAAAACATAGAGAACCTTTGATAAAGTCTGCAGCAAATCCTGCCTTTTGGACTGATCTGTCCGAGACAAACTTGACAGTCATCTTATTGCCTGTAGATCGGATGTCGTCTGGGTTCTTGTAACCACAGAACCGACCTAGGAGAGGGCTCGTGCTTTCATGGCCATCCCGGATCTCCAGGTAGTCATACACGCAATTGTCGTGGTTCTCGATCTGGAACGGATATAAAATATACTATAAATATGCTAAATTTAAAACGCTACGGCATACAATTTAGTAAAAGTAGTATTATTAAGTTGTAACCGAAATAAAAAGAATAAACATAAGAATTTGAGATCGAAGCATATTGGCTCCAAAATCCTTTAGATCAAGATAATATTTTCTGTCTTAAATAAATTAAAATATTTTTGTAGCACTTTTTGGAAGTCAAAATTAGAATACCTTCTTTTGTTCGGAGTAAGAATATTTAAAGAAAAAATAAATCAAAACTGTTGCAGTTTGTTCCAGTTGAATAAATGTGTGAATATCATTTTATTTCAAACAATTTATTACTAAATATTATACAGGATTTTTTTAAATATTACAGAATACTGACTAAGAATTTGATCGAAAATGAAGAAAAAGAGAATGTAAAACATGCATTTGCTTATAAGTTAAGATAATCATTTCATAAGATTATACACTTTTCTTTAAATTTACTATGTGTAATAAAATAGAATAAATTATTCTTTAAATAACCGTCATTTCATTATGTGTACCAAAAAAGAACGAATTTTTCTATAAATAACCATAAATTCCTTATGTATATCAAAATAGAGTAAATTGTACTTTAATAACCGTAAATTTATTATTTGAATTACGAAAGAATAAGTTATTCTTTAAATAACAGTCAGTATGCTATATGTGTATTAAAATAGAATAAATTATTCCTTAATATAACCATCAATTCAAAAATTGTATTAAAAAAGAGTAAATATTTTTTAAATAAATGCCAATTAATTTATACCAAAAATTGTTTGCCAATAAGCTAACATTAATTTGTAAGACATAGAATATATTAAAAACTCTCTATCTCATATAAGAATATACGCAGATCAATTATGATAATATTTTTTTTTCACATAAAAAATAAAAGATGTTTTAGTAAGATTTCTACTGTAAAATTTTTTTTCAAAAGTCAAACACTAATTTCTTAAAAATTTAGTAATTAAAAAAAGCAATATTATATTTTGGTTCGACAAGTATTTTTTGCACAGGAGTTTTTGTATTGAAGAAGAAATTATTTTATATCCCCCCCTATACTCTCGATTATTCAGACATATTATTTAACATTTGGAGAACGTAATTTGAATATTTAAACTTTTCATTAATAACAATAATATATAATGTTATACTTAATAATTATACTCACAGTATGAATAATAATAATAGTATTACCTGATCTGATTTGAATAAAAACAATTTACCATTGAATAAAGGAAGATTTGAGGAAAGAACAAAAAATGTGAAATAACATTAAAATCAAAACTATATGCACAAAAAATACCACTAATTTGATACTTATATGGATAATTCTGAAAAATTTATAACACTCACTGAACACAATTATTTTTCGTATTTAAACGTACAAAAGAAGAACAAAAAGTTGCTCTTGATAAAATTAATGATCACTAATTATTCAATAAATTCTGTGTAAATGTCAAAGAATTTAAAGGTAAATTAATGTTTTCACATAACTATGCATTTTTTTAAATAAGAAGAGCATTCATTAATCATACTGCCTTTATAAAAGTAGTAGTAAAACAAAGAAAAAAAAAGAACACAATAGTTTTTAAAAAAAATATTTAAAAATAATACATTAGCTTGATCTAAGCAAAGAGGAAAGTGCAAAATATTCAGAAAAAAAATTTTCGGTAGTAAATTTTAATTTTTCATAAAATAAAACGATTTATTTTTGTATTTTGGTGCGGCGAACTCACCTCAAAAGACTGGAACTTTAGCGCCACCTGATGATTTTCGGGAACAGTAATCCTCCAGGTACATTCCTTGTTTGACCAGTAATCTTCAGGATAATTAGGACTATGTAGGATTCCTTTCTCTTGTACTATGTCACCTCCGCAGATAGCTGCGAGGGAAATAAATTGATTCTTAAATTAAATTCCAAAATAATAACTTTTTAATCCTTCTAGAAGGAAAAAAAAATCGTTTGGATTTTAAAACAATAAACGCGTGCATGGAAATAAAAAAAATATTAAAACCATAGCTGTTTTATAAATAAAAGGGTAAATAAATCACCATTATGAAAATAGCCCCCAATGGAGAAATCGCAAAAGCCCTTGTAGATTAAAGTATAATTAATGACTCGTTTTATATAATCAATGCTTCTAAGAGCGTGAAACATTATTTCCATTAATTTCAGTTTGGTTTATAAATAGCTGAACACAGCTGTATTTACTTCTACAAAATATATATATTCATAGGAACGGAATAGTTTTCGTTGATATTTATAGTTACTAACAATCGTGCACCATTCATAATTAAACCCTTAACTTTTTTTAAATACGTTAAAATGCTGAAAAAAATTATATAAGAGATTATTTAAATTTATATATATATATATATATATAATTTATACTTCTATAATTAACTTACTCTCTCCTACTTTTTAATGCAGACTAAGAATATGCTGCCTTAAAAATGGATTGATCAGTTGACTAAATTTTAAACAGATATTTTAATTTATAAACTATGTTTTAATTATCAATCTATATTTTAAATAAAAAATATTTATAAATGATTAGTTTCCTGAACATAATTTTTTATTCTCTCCGAATTTAAAAGAGAGATTTAAAACTCAGAACTAAATTCCTTCATAATTAGTCTTCTATATAAGATTGGTATTATTTTGGTACCAAAATAACACAGCTATAAGTAAAATAATAATTTTGCTGCGTGAATATATAATACTGAAAACGTAAAAGTTAATGAAAAAGTTGAATTCTAAAATTACAGAAAATGAAAACTTTATTAATCATTTTACAAATGATTTTTGACGATTATATTATTAAGAGCAGTGCGAAATATTCTTTAAATAAAAATTGAAGAAACAGACAAAAACAGGGAACACATATTCCTATAAAAACAACCTACCGTAAAATCCGGCGTATAACGTGCACTTTAAACATGAAAAATAAGGTCGAAATTTATGCATGCACGTTATACGCTCGGTATAAAAATGAGAGCTTTACAAATAAAATAATAATAATAAAAAAAAGAGACGAGCTAGAAAAAATGTTAAGACTTAATAGATCGAAATATTGTTTCTCTAAAAGAAATTAGATTACTTAGAAACTTAAAGGATTGTAGTTTTAGAAGTATACTATCTTTTGCGCGTTATACTCCGGATTATACTGTATGTAATTAAAGTAGAAACTGTGTGTGTGTGCTTAAAAATAGAAGCAGAAAAAATAAGATAAAAATATTAAGTGTCAAATGCATCTTATAAATATTCTAATCTATACCATTTAGTTTTTGATGGAAAAATATAATGTTTGAATTTAATATCAAATATAATAAAATAACATATAACATTTTCATAAAGATGTTAGTAAGAGAAAAAGATGAAGCCAATTTAACATTCAATAAGTGTATACAGTGGTGTACACAAACCTCTCTCAATCCCCTTCCCTTGTGCACGCCACTGAGTGTATAAAATTCTAATAAAATCAACGCGATTGTGCAAAATAAAAGAAACACGTATAATAAAAATTACAAATATTTCTAGAATACTAGCAGTTATTTAAGATTTTACGATGTAAGTTTGAAAAAAATGTTTTCCCTTTAACGCAATTAAAATTTCTACGTTAAAAAATACGATTTTTGAGACAAGAAAGAAAACTTTTCTCCTTCTTATCAATTTCTTCGGAGAAAATGATGTCTTTCTTTTCTTATTTTTCATATCCTAGAACCACCGCTTCAGAACAATATACAGAAACTTCTTTTCTTTGATAAGTTGTTTCTTTCTCTAATCATTTTGAACAATTTGTTTTTCTTTTTTTCTTCACTTTGCATCGATATCAGACTTATATCTCAATTTTTTCGAAAAGCAAAATGTATGAGGTTTTGCTAGATAAATTATGATAAACGCAATTAAGTGTTCCACATGGAATTTAAAACTGATTTAAAATTTGTTGGGTAAAAATGTAAGATTGTTCAAATATTAAGATTGCTCAAAAGATCTTTCAAGAAAAAAAAATTCCTACGAATGTACTTTTAAAAAAAAGCTCAATTTATATATATTTACTAACTTGCGTTATTATTGAAGACAAATATGTACTTTTTACAAGAAAGTTTCACCAAAAAGACATTGTTGCCAAAAGCGAAGCGTATCAGCTGATTGGTTGGAAGAACTTGATTGCATTTATCATGTGACTGTGCCATCTCTTGAATTTATAAGTTGATTCGCGCTGGAAACACGTGACTACATTTATCATGTGACTGTGAGTCACATGAATTTAGCCTATTGAATAAGAACAAAAAATCGTTTATTTCCAATTTGAAAAATTAATCATACACCATGTTATTGTAGATCCTTATATATTTGCTCTTTATCCAAATACAATACCATAGAAAAGATTTGTGATGGAAACAGAAGATAATAAAATAAATGAAAAAACTGCAACATTTTCTGCGTGCTGAATGATTCACTGAAGTATCGCAAACTATTCTAAAAATCTAATTCCTTGTTTGTTTTTCTCTAAAAATGCTAAAAAATAATCCGAATTAAAAAGACTTTATGACTATAGCTAACGAATTTTAAACCGTTGTTCACATGTTTATAAAAAACTACATAAATTTTGGTATTTTATTTATTTGTCCTTTAAATAAAAACAAAATAGCGAGTTTATACACAGAATTTTAAATATTTATTTAATTATTATCGATTTAGTTTTAATGCATAACAGAGTATTTCGGATTAATTTTTAAAGAATTCAGTTTAAGATTTAAACATAAACAATAATTTCACATTTTAATTAATATGTACCATAGTAATATATGTAGGATATTCCATTTGTAAGAAGTTAGATCATATCACATTTACCTAGGTCGGCAATTCTAATCAAAACAGTATTCCACATCAACGCCATCTAGCGTCCTTTTTAAAAAAACGCCGACATGAACCTTTTTCGCCAGAGGCCCACTAACATTCGTCGAGAGAAGTCGTGTTTCGCGCGTCAGAGCACTTTCGTCCGCGCCAGGCGGTAAATCTTAATAGTACCATAACGAGTTCTATCATTCGTCCGCGCCAGGCGGTAAGTCTTAATAGCACCATAATGAATTCTATTTAATCTCAATTGCCTCCCTTAAAGTAATGTGATCTAACTTTCCTATTATTCCGAAATATGCTTATCTAACTTTCCTATTCTTTTGAAATATTCCCCATGTAAATACTCCCCTATAATTCTTAATAAATTATTTAGTTTTCAACTAGTTTCTTTCTTGAACTATGTTGTCTATTTTATTTCGAAATTAACTAACACACCCTAAAACCCCTAGACACCACGCCATAAAAAACCCCGCCATCTGAAGAATCCAATCTTTTTGGAAGATTTCGGTTGGATTCCCACACATATATACTCCATTTTTTAAATATTACCCTATATTAATTAATATATTCCCCTTTAATTAATATACACCCTTTAATTAAGAAATATCCTTTAATTAATATATACCTCCTTAATTAATATATACCCTATTTCGTATTAAAAGAGCCTCAAAGGTCATTTAATTGTCCACCGTTTTGTAGTCCGAGAACTTAACTGCTGTTATTAATTTGGTTCAATATTTGGATTAATACCACCGCTAGTTTAGTGTAGAAGTGTAAACAATTATAGATACGTTTTGAGTTTATTAATTCTAATTATACGAATAGAATTTTCAGCAAGTACTTATAAATGAATGGCTTTAGTGTAAATATTCAGCTAATATTGAGAATATTTAGTTGGTTCTGTAAGCTTCTGAAAATGAATAGTTATTTCGAAAATACAACAGCAGATGAATGGAAATACAGGGATAGCTAAAACTGTATAGCATTTGTCAGCCATTGGAATATCTAGTTTATTGTCCGGATCTTTGCTAAATTGAATAGGTTAACACAAAATAGATAAATTGTATTCAGGGAAATGTGTGTGTGAATTTTGAAAGACGCAATTACAGGAACTTTATTCCTAACAATGCAGTCAGATCCCGATTTCACGAATTCATTGATTCCCAACATTTTTTCGTAAATTCAGGATTATTCATTATATAGGCGTCCAAACAAAATAGAAAATTTTTGCACATAACTTTTTAGAATATCTATAAGCATCTACACAAAAATATTGTTACGAATTTTTTGTAAATAGTGTAAATAATTTGTATTTGAATGTTTAATGCATTTATATTACTCTATGTTAAGTTTATTTCATGTTAAAATTGTACCATCCACAAGCAATGCCGCCCCTTACGTTACAATGGCGATTCAATGAGAACTTGGCGAAATCTTGGCGCTAGAGCCAAGTTGGCATCATTTTTGACGACCAAGTTGGCGACCATTTTGGCGTCATTGGCGACCATGTTGGCAAGTTCGGAACCCTCTGGAATCTTTTAGAAAGTAGTGGATCTCTTCACTAATGTCACGAGCGGCTATATTTCTGGAAGTTTCTGTCGCGCCTATAAATAAGATGAGCGCCGGGACGGTGGGGAGTCTGGATTAACCAGAGAGTAGTGAGGATTGTTTTGACTGGTGATTAGCTCGGCTGTGCTCGTGAATAATCTTTTACGTACGTGTATTTTTAAACACTGGTTATTGTGTTTGACTGCTGTTGAAGGTGTGAAGACCTTCGGAGATTTATTCGGTGAATATTGCTGCTGAATCCCATATTTAAAGGATTGGATTTTTGTCAATAAATTCGCATCGCTCTTGAAGAACTGTTTAATTTCTTTGTGATTGTTCTGCATAAAATTCACGAACCCTCGGATCTACGTAACAATATCCATAGTTAGAAATTACGCACTTTTTATTCAACAGCTAAAAGTACTATTTATTAATTATTACGTGCTAGTTAATTCGAAATTTTAAAATACTGGCCAAATAAATGTTTGACAATCTTTTTGATTCTTGATTCGAAAGAGTTCTTTTCCGACTTTATCCAGAAAAGGAAATACTGTGGCATTTACATCCTGCTGCATAAGGTATGTTTTCACAGTTTTCAAACAATGTAAAGCATTAGATAATTGAACGGTTTTGATAGGATTTTCATTATCAATTTCTGCATTAGAATCGCTATTCATTTGCTCTGACAAATCAACAATTTACTCAGCTTCAGTTGCACATGTATGCAGTCCATCATCAAATGTTACATCATCAAATGTGTCATTAAAATCTTAAAATATTCTTGGTGTTTTGGAGTGGGATGAGATAAGAAAATAATTTTCTGTCCTATTCAAAACTCATGCGATAGGTTACACTCATGACTCATCTGCATCTGTAAAGTCTAATAATATAAAATACTTTATAAAGTATGAAAAAATTTAAAATTAGCTAAATGCTCATTTCAGTATAATGAGAAAGGTGTACTATAATTGTATGAAAAATTTCAAGCATGTACATATAACAGATTTTGAGAAAAGGTACATTGAAAACAGCCAATTTAACATTGTCGGTATAGAGGTTTCCGACTCCCCTTAGTAATGCCACATCTAATTTGCATTAAGTTCCTTTCTGCTACGGCATCGGCTCTTACATATAAATGCACGTGATCTGCTTATTCGAATTTATTTTATTTTTTATGACTGTTTTTAAGAGGTTTTGCACGATTTAATGTTAAATTTAAGTTTTTCTAAGGAATTTAATTTTTATGTTAATAGTTATGTTTTTCTTTGCTTAAATGATCGCGAATTAATTTAATTATAATTCGTACCAAAACAAGCTTTAAATACTCACAAAACGCTAGTTTAACCGTATAAGCTATTTCTGTCAATTCTTACAATTTTACTCAATATCGTTCAAATTTCATGCTACTATACTTAAACCGGATGTTTTTAGATAATTAATTGCAACATTCACCCACCAGAAACCCATGATCACGAAAAGAACGCCCCATCAATTTCTCAGAAGATTCTTTTTTCTTTTTCAGAACAGACGAATCGCTTCGTCAACCCCGGACAAAGAATCCGTCCCGCTTCAATAAATTGCTCCCAACTTCTTTCTTCATGATTCTCGAACGATTCAGATTCCATTTTTTTTTCCCGTCGTCATCGATATCAGTTAGATCTCTGTACCAGAGAAGAGGGGAGGAGGAGATATTGCTTCTCCCACACGACATTTCGAAGTTATGCGACTATCTTTTCATCTTGATACATGGGGCAAAAGTATGTGTTACAGTATCCAACAATTTCATCATTTAGAGAATATTACAACTTGAAGAAATGGTGATGGAATTGATTTATCCATGATTACTAAGTACTTTTGTGGCTTATCTTCTGGTGAGATTAGAGATGAAGGAAAGTATAATGCAGTGTATTGTCTTTCTATTACTTTTTAAAACAATTAATTCAAGCACAGGCCGTCGTATTAAAAACTCTCCCAAGAAACTCTATTCATGGTACAGCAGACCACACGCTGAGCGTCGGTCTAAAAACAAAGAAAACTGAATATTCTTAACACCTAAGTCAGTCTAGCGCAGGGGTGCTGAACCTTTTTTTCCGTTGGGCCACATACATATGTTACCTATTTCATGCGGGCCGCAACGTGAAGATTAATGGAGTTGGG
>BMAV01019695.1:255321-271796 GCA_019973955.1 Trichonephila inaurata madagascariensis | reverse complement strand
ATGTGGGAATTGATCAAAATATTATAACTCCTATTTTGCTTTTTTTAATTGTTATTATTTTTATATTTTTTATTTTTGTCACTGAATTTTTCTAAATTGGAAGCATTTAAGAATCACTCTTTCACAATTTCTACATCAGTAAACGGTTTCATACGATTATCAAAGATATAATAAGTTTCATAGGGTGCCTTGGTTATCGCTTGACATTACCACTGACAAAACACTTTTTTGTTGCTGTAAAGATTATTCAAGAAAGCCTATTTGTGTCATCTCATGAAAGAGATCTTCGAGGAAAAGTGTCATTGAACGATTCCTGTTCATTGGTACTTTTTAAATTCAAAACTTTCGTGACAAATCAAACAATTACTGATCTACACATGCTTGCTTTTCACTGCAAAATAGACAACTTCCACAAATCGCCTTTAAACAATCTATTTTCTTCGAATATGTTTCGCTTGCAAGATATGAAAGATAGTTAAAAATTAGTTCCACTCATAAAATGGTCGCTACTCCACTGTTGTCTATAATCACTAATAAAAAATATATCAATTCGTACCCATATGACATCGACAACAAAACGCAAAATTGATATATTTGATTTTTTAACAAAGAATTTCCCACCAAATTTTCATAAATAAATGAATTTCTCAGGGCAATGGGCCATGACCGGGCCACTTAAAAAGCCCCGGTGGGCCGCAGGTTGAGTATCGCTGGTCTAGCACCTTGCGCTATATATAAATATATTTAATTAGTTTACCAGTGAGCTTCGATTCTACTTTATGCACTTATTTCCTCTTTTAAATACAATTTTATTCTGTGTTATCGATTCTATTCTTTCCAGTGTTTATTTCCAAAAGTTGTCTATGCAAATAGCTGAAAAGTGAACAGCGCTTTTTTAAATCTTCATTCTTTACGGAGTTTACGGAAGTAGCCGAGCGGAAGAAGTGATGTTTTGAATTGTGTGCATCTAGTTCTAGAGAGGAATATCGACATTCACCTTCACAGTTATATGGATTTAACTAGGAACATCACGTTAATAAACGAAGGAAAATTTTTATCTTTGGAAACTATTCAGTTTTAAACTGCGCAGCAAATTTTTCCCGCGCGCGCGAGCGTTTAGTTTTGAATTATCATCTTATCTTTTCAATCTGAAGGTTGCTTATATTTATCAGCTGAGAATTTGTGAAATCATTCAATTAAATAAAATTGATTGTTATTTTTATATGCATTTGTTATGTATCTTACATCCTCAAATAATACGGAAAGTACAATATTTGTTCAAATTTATGTCAACGGTCTCCATAACCAACGTCAAGATTCGGAGGAATTTGTTGAATACCATGTATTAGCTGTCAAGATTGCAACTTAATACAAGCAGGCCTTCCGAGATTAAAGCCAATTTGTTCTTAAACTATTCGTATTCTATCTCTGTTCCTTACCCTTTAAAAACACACACACTCACACACACAAATTTTTCTTACTTCAAATACAGTACACAAGTCAATATTTCCTAGCTGAAACCGCAACATAATTATCAGATGACTTTAAACTTCACGCCATTATTTGGAACCTGATGCTTTTCCTTAGATAGTTAACTTGCAACATTGCATCTCTTGGAAAACACGAGGGGAAAACAAGTGCTTTTTGAAACAAGAAAATTCTCCGCCCCATCAATTTTCTGGAAGAAAATGATCTCTCTTGTTATGGCTTGTTCAAACACTTCATTAGTCCCAGACGGAGAATAATTTCTACTGCAATAAATTGATCTCAATTTCTTTCTTCAGTTTCCTCTAATGGTTTTCATACCAGCGTCTTTCTACGTTTTTTTATATCGAAGATTGTGATCCATTTTTTTCCCTATATACTTTAAGATCTTTGCTTAAGGTGGTACACAGGGAAAAAAGCTATCGAAATTTCATGCTATCTGTTTTTATAGCTTTTAACTATGCATTTTGGTTTATTCTCTATTAATTACTGTGTTACTTACTCTGTTACTCTATTACTTTCTCTATTTCTTAGTCTATTACTTTTTTTTTATTACTTACTCTATTTCTTTATTACTTGCTTTATGCTTTTTGTGCAATAAGAATATAACAAATATGTATTAATATATTCAAAATAGTTTTCAAAACTACAGAAAAAAACACGGTCGTCAATATCTGCTTATATTTAGTTAACAAAAACACATTTCTCGCATATAATTTAATTATTATATATTAGAATATTATTTTTTTGAAAAATAAAACATTTTCTCACAAATTTTTCTATAAAAACTGCTCAAGACATCAAAACTCAAACTCAATAGCGCAACAGCCCATGAGGGCTAGAGTCTACTGTGCCCATCCTAGTATACGTGATCATTGGGCGCTGAGGTGCATGAGCAGATGTCCCGGTTAGTCTGAAGCGAGACCCCCAGTGTTTAAGTCCCCAAGCAAGCTTAGTACTAATTTATTTTAACCCACTGCAGTAGCGATGAAAGGCTGAGTCGACCTTGCCCAACCCGAGAATAGAACCCGCACCTGTGGTGTGGAATGCGCGATACTCTACCACTCGACCACTAGGCCATTCTGCTCAAGACCTATAACTAATAAATAAGATGTTTTTTCAAAGACTCCTTTTACGAACTTAAGAATAATTTTACAACAAGAATAATTACTTCAAGATGTTCTCCTACAAGTCGAAAATCCAATAACATGAGTTTAAACACCTACTAACAAGCTTGAAGGACAATTTATTTTCAAATCAGTTGTCCAGTGTAAAGTACAATGCGCTACGAACCCAATGAGAGTTCAAATCGCTGTCTCCAAAACGCTCCTAAAGCAGCAATATTCAATAACTGGTAGTATTCCTTATTATGCAATAACAATTTCAATAAAGTAATACATGATGTTATATTCCATATTCAGACACATCATTTAACTTTATAAAATTATATTTTAAATATTAATAATAGCAGTAAATATTATTTAAACACCTTTGAGGTTAGTTGATTTCTTATTATTTATCACAAAGAGTATTCATAAATCGAAAATCTGGTCAAATTTAAAACATCTGACCTGTTTTAGATAAAGCTCTTTTATAGTTCAGTATACAAATAAATTTATAACTGGAGACTTACATTTTTTTTTTTTCTGTCAAGTGAATTTTGATATTTTAAATAGTTAAGTACTTTTTCATCACATTATACGGAACAAATAAGGAAATACAACTGTCATTTGAAAACGAGGAAAATCAACTTATATATCCCTAGAAATCCAAAAAAAAGTAAGCTGGATTCATACTGAACGAAGAATGAAAGTGTAATCACTGGGAATTGAAAATCGATATGCAGTGTTAAATTATAACTGCCTGCATACTTAGTGTAAATTCAAAATAAAAATTTTTTTAACAGAATGGTAACTTTCTCAATAAATATTTTGAACTTATTTAAACAATTATATAAAACTCTTCAAAAACTTTTAGTAGAAATAATGTTACTTAATGTGTGCTACTAAAATTAAATAAATAATCGATTATTTTAAATAATATTTTCAGCCAAAACGTTGAATTGCATGATTTTTGCAAATTATTAGTCGATTAAAACATCAAATGGATGTATTTTAAGTATACAGTAAAGACACCAAGAAAATACGACAATAGTTTCTATTTTATTAATTTAATCTGACGTTATTTACATAAATTCTTTTAATTTGAAACATACTCATAAAAAATTATAATTAATTTTCATAAGTAATTATTATGTGAATAAAATTATTATTATTTTCATATCCCTTTTCCTGCAATACTATTATAAGTAATCCTTTAAAACAGGTAACACTTAGCTGTTGTGTTGGGTCCACAACAGGTTCTTATCACAATTAAATGGATTAAACAGTTCTTGGCCGCAAGATAAATACAATTCAACTGTTCTCAATTGAATTCAAAACTCACATTAGATTTGTACTTGTTGTTCTACTTGTAAAATTTAGACAAAATTTAAAATTTGATAATTGGGTCAAGACATTCAAATAACAAGATTCTTCAAAATGTTTTTCAGAGTTAAAAAACAATCCTTATATAATACGTGTATTTTTAATCCAGCATATTTTGTTTACCTATATGCGTTATTATTGCAGACAAATATATATTCTTTATAAGAAAGTTTTTGCAAAAAGCAAAAGTTGGCAATAGCGAAGCGCATGAATTGATAGGCTGGAAACACGTGAGTACAGTTATCTTGTGACTATGACGTCACATGACTTTAGCCTATTGAACGATTAAAACAATTTATTGTTTAAGTGTTAAGTAATAAAACAAATCTCTTCTTTCGGTCAAATTCCAATATTTGTTTTTTAATTCCAATTTCTTTAAATCAATCCCAATCGGATATTTTTCAGAAATAAATAGATCGCAACATTCTTCCTCCAAGAAAATATATAAATAAAAATCATGAAAATGAAGAAAACGTTCCTTTGGTATAGGAAACTGTCTCCACCCCATCAATTTATGGCGAGAGGAAGACTTCCATGCCTTCCGCCTTCTTTCGAATCGCAGAACCGCCCTCGTCAACCCCAGACAAAAAATCATTTCCGCTTCGATAAATTGCTCTGAACTTCTTTTTGCACTCTTCCTGAAGGATTCATATTTTTCTCCGTCTTCAGAGATATCAGAGTAGAATCTCTGTTTTAGTGAGACAGACAGAAAACGTTTTTTTCTTGGACGATTGAAGGTTTGGTGATTACTTTTTTTTATGATTTGGAACAGAGTAAATTTGACGTTTTAGGAATATAATATATTTAGAGGGAATTATTTATATGATTTCAGTGGAGAATATGTAGATATGTTTATAAAATTTCAAATTCATTTCATAAGATTAAAAATATATACGACGTGTTTTGATTATAATGTTCTTAGAGATGATATTTGAATAATGGTTTCCAGAGTTTTTTTTTCTCAAAGATAATTGGTGTTCAAAATTTTAACAAACAATTTTCGAGATCTTTTAATTTGGCGAAGTTTCTTGATTTGGTGAAATTGGTCAATGGTATCCAGAATCTTAAGGCGTGTTGGAAACCTAAAATCTTCTTAATATGACAATTTTGAGATTTTTACATTTTCAAATTGTATAGATATTAACCTTTCTAAAAATACCTTACTTTAATCTCTAGGGTAATTAGAAGCCCTTAAAACCTATTTTTAAATAATTATTGAAACTGGGCCACGTCCATTTAAATGGCGAAAAATGTAAACTAAGTTTTTTGTTTTTGCTTAAAAATTGAATGAATGATGGAAATCAAAACATTTAATCCAGAATTGCTAAGAAAGTGTTTACATGGAGGTACACAAAATCCCAATGAAAGTGTAAACAACGTAATAGGGTCTCGTGTAATGAAGAAAATATTTGTACAAATAGAAGTATTATCATTGGTTAGATATGATGCAATTTCATCATTTAATATGGGGAATGTATGGGAAAAAACTTAACACTGAGCCTGGGGATTTCACGATAAAGGCAATGGAGAGCCTCGACAAACAGTTGTTAAACGCTAAATACTCATGCTTACGAAAAACAAAGGAAGTTAGGGAAGAAAAAAGAATTAAAAGGAAGAGAGAGGATGATGAGATTTAAACAAATGTAGATCATTTGGAGTATGGGGAGGAATGTTTTAATAAAAAAAAATTATACATTAAAGTTCATTTATCTCAAAATGTAAGTTTTTGATGTTCGATGTACCTTTTCTGTGTGGGAAAATAATGTTCACAGGTATGTAAGTTTCTTATGACATATTTATAATGGAGACTAATATATACTAAAATGAGCTTTTTGTAAAAAACTCTAAAATTTATTTTTAAAAATTTTTTTATGTGTATTTTTATGGGTCAAATTTCACTATGTATGAAAAAATATTTTTTATAAATTATAAAAAAATTCAAAATTTGCTAAAAGCTCATTTCAGTATGATGAGAAAGGTGCACTTTAATTGTATGAAAAATTTCAAGCATGTACATACAACAAAATTTGAGAAAAGGTACATCGAAAGCAGCCAGTATAACATTGTCGGTATAGAGGTTCCCGACTCCCCTTAAATTATTCACATAATGATAAACATTGTTTATTAACCTCTAAGAATTTTTTTCCACTCTGATATCAGAGAGACATTGATACTATAAGAAGTATTTTAAAAATATCCTCTCTATAAAAAGCAAATTCTTTGAAAACATTGGTGGTTTCTTTTTAAATCTTGATTTGTTACAGTTATATTGTAGTACCCAACAAATCTAACTTTAAACAGACTTTTTTACTAGTGGCAGGTTTATATTCCGATACATCACGGTGGCATAAGATTTAAGTTTATCCTGTGTTTTGTCAAGTTTAAGTGAGAAATATGTGTGTTATTTGTTACTTTTTATCAAACAGACCATGATCCGCTCTGAAGGATTGGTGGATTTAGTTAGCGTAAGCATGAAAAGTATATGATCTCAAAAAATGAAACTACTGTATACTTTCAGGAAACGCATAAAATAACTATAGCTTTAAATCAGGATATACAGGTCTTTTGTAAATCTTCCCTGGATTTATGTATGCGATGAGGTAAATCTTTACAAAACGGTGTTACTTAAAATACTGGATCTTGCTGAAGTTTTTATTAAATTAAAATTTGAATTCGAAATCAAAATTCGGTGAAATCCTAGTTAAATCTCGTGATTTTTTTCGCGACAAAAGTTTTCGCCAAATGTCTTAAAAAATCCGCGTTTTTCAAAATGGCCAACTTGCGCTAAATCCAAATACGATCGACAGATAAAAGTCACTATACATTTTTTTTAAAAAATAAAGAACTAATTTTATTAAGTACTTGCAAATTATCTCTACATTTTATATACGCTTCATTATAAAAAAAAAAAGGTCATCACAAATTCAATCTCAGGACAAAACATAAACTATACT
Organism: Trichonephila inaurata madagascariensis; assembly: GCA_019973955.1. Taxonomy (NCBI): domain Eukaryota; kingdom Metazoa; phylum Arthropoda; class Arachnida; order Araneae; family Nephilidae; genus Trichonephila; species Trichonephila inaurata. Next base: position 264,871 of record BMAV01019695.1, on the reverse strand, counting down.
TCAATCTTAGCTTCCAACTGAAATTATTAACACTGTAGGAAATCGAATAAATTTCCATTGCCAGATACGTATTTCCGAGAAATGTATTACAAATAATAATATATACAATTAAATTATTTGATCTGCAGACGATATTATTACGGATACATTGGTGATTTAATTAGATTTTCAAAAACTAGATAATTTCTTACAAAATATTGCACTAAATATAATAACACAAAAAAGAATTATAAGAATATAAATACAACTTCACTTCATGTGTGTGTGTGTGTGATAATAAGAAATATCATAGTACTACATGTTCCAGAAATTTGATGTGAGGACTTTAAATTTAATCACGCAGATTGAGAAGGTTCATTTCATTCATATTACGAACTTAATTTGATAAACAATTAAATCCTAATTCTAATTAAATATTGAGTTTATTAACTTAAATTGAGTAAATTAAATAACTGATTAAAGTACGGAAATGCTGAAAACATGTACATTTAGGTAAGGAAATAAACAAATTTGTTCAGAATGGAAGAGTGAAACTTTCATCAAACTTTGCCTTTAGAATAAGAAGTCATTTGAAACATTAGTAGATGAAAGAACACAATACGTTTGAAATAATTAAAAAAGAAAAAAAATGTTGGCCATTCAATTTTTTGTTACTTTCGCACCAATAGAAAAGTATTGAGTAATAATCGTCAAATCTCAGTACATTTCAATAATTCCAATTTTTGAAAAGCTGATTTCGTAACGCAACGCTAAAAAAGTTAGGCAATTAGAATTTAATACCTTAAATCTTTTTAAGAAAAATTCGTATAATTATTTTGTGGTTATGTTTATCATATTTTAAGTTTCTAAATAAGTCCTTTATGTTTATAAGACAAGATATGTTCTAAGCCATTGGATCCGATTAACACATGCATTTACGATACCTCAAGAAAAGTTCAAGATAACACGCCAAGTTGGCAACCCCAAATTTCGCATGCGTCGTACGCACTAAATTGGTTGCCAATACGGTTGCGATAATACTTAAGTACCGCATTAACTTATACGTACATTTTAACTTTTGGTATTTAATACTGACGAAAAAGAAAAATTATTTTGAGATATAGGCAATAAATAACTTCAAAAAAAAATTGAACAATTAAAAAAAAATTCAAACTGGAGTTTTTTTAGTGCATTTTTACTATAATATAGATATATACGTAGTCTTACAAAAGATCGTAATGTTTAAAAGTAATCCTCATCGTTATAATCTAGACCAAGTTTGAAGAGCCTATACATAACTGCATTACAGACGGCCAATGATCTTCTGAACGAAATCAAAATACTGAATGAAATTAATTTTTGCATCTGTTCATTAAAATATAATAGCGTTTAAGTTTGATAAATCTACAAAATTAAGCTGCTGATTATCAAGTAAATTAAACACTTTAATAAGCTGCACAGTAGGGAGCATCGTGGTTGTATGAATAAAAGAAAATATGTATTTATCGGAATCTATGATTTCTATGTTATGAAGATGAGAAGAAAAATAATTAAAAAAAATAATTTCAAAATTTAATATTGGCATAAAAGGATTGAATTTTCGAAAAAAAAAATGGAAAAATATTTAACTTAGGTTAGATGATTTTAGACTCAAAATAAAATTATTTTTCTATAATAGATGATTTTTTTTTAGATAAGTGAGTACTGAGTAGTCCAATGTAAATTACAACATACTGGGCATCCATAATTAAACTTAAAATCTGTGACCAGTCGGTAGCGGAAAATATACGCAGAATTGCATGAAAATTGGGTAATGGCAGAATGAAATGAATGAATTGAATTTATCCAGGGGAAAAAAAAATGAGTTTCAAAAACAACCCCCAGGTGGCGTATATATCATAGCTTTATTGAGAATATATAAATTATATACAAAAGTTTGCAAGACATACTCGATATGCTGTCCATTATTATATGCTACATCTGGAAGCATAAAATCCTGTGTTCGACTGCTGAAAGCTGCATGAACTGGAAAATGTTAAGCATATGGCGTTCTATGCTTTCTTTAAGGTCGGATAGAAACGTGATAGAATCCCGGTAGACCATGGCCTTGAGGTATCAACATGACCAAAAGTCGCAAGGATTTAAGTCGGGGGATCTAGAAGGACAAACTGTAGGAAAATGCCAGCTGATGATTTTGTCGTCACCAAAATGGCGGCGGAGCATTTGTTTCACACAACGGGCGATGTGAGGAGGAGCACCATTCTGCATAAACACTGTGGTTGTATTACATTGCCTTTCCTGAAGAGCCGACATAACGGATTGCTCTAATAATGAAGGGTGTCGTTGACCGATGACAGTGCATGCTTGTGGACGTTGCTTCAAATTTCCTTATCATGTTTGTCAGCCCTTGACTACTGAGTGGACCTTTTCGTAACCGCTTCAAAAACCGAAATTACTGGAAAGCTTCAGTAGCAGAGACTCCGTTTTGGTAAAACAATTTCACCAGTAAAGCACGTTACTGGAGAGTCAACGTCATCTTTCTTGACTTGGAAATGGGCATGACTACGGTTCGCCACTCTGATCTTTATATCCCGTGGGTTGCTGCTCGCGCACAAAATTATTACGGTTACGACATTGGCATATGACAACAGTTTACATTACACATCGCCATCTAGTGGTGATTATTTTTTTAAGTGATAAAATTCCCATTATTTCATTCTGCTATTATCCAATTTTCATGCAATTCCACTGTATAGTTTTCGCTGCAGACTGCTCGAAAATTTCAAGTTTAATTGTGGACACCTGATGTAACCCCTGCTCTCTGTCTTTTTACATCGCCAAATCAGTCCGATACAGACTTCTTTCTTCATCTTCCGCTTTATCGTACATTGTCGTTTCGACAGTACAGATTTTTTTTTAAAAGAACAATGTTAAAGAATCTATTAAGTGTGCCGGATCCCCCCCTTTAAACTATTAAGTAAGTGTCCTGTCTTTGCAATAAAAGTTAGAAAGTACTAAAAATGCCTGTTTTTCTTTAATAAATATTATTTTGATTTCTTACCTAAAAAAAAATCAGATACCTGTACTTCATTTCCTTTGTGTCAGTATAAAAACATACAAATTAATTTTTAAATAATTTTTTTTATCTTTATCTGAATACTTTCGCGCATAAGTAAATTTTGAAATTCTGAAAAAAAAATTTTTTTTCCATCAACTCTTTTGTACAGTTTTAATCTCTAACGTGATTTTATACAGGTTTGCTATTTAATCATCTGCCCTCATAACATTATTGACTGTGGTTTAAAATTACAAGGTTCATCTCAAATCTCCCTCTTGTAGCCTCTAAATGCGAAGTTAGTAAATAGGCAGCTTATTATTAAAAATCGATTAACATGTATCAATACTCCACTGAAAAAGTCTGTAGTGCGAAATTTATAAAAACTAACTAGTTTTAAAAGTAATATAAGTGTTAAGGTATCCAACTACCCTAAAATCATGATTTTTTTTAAAAAAAAATTGACAATTTTCTTATGATTTTATTTTATAGGCCATCTTATCAGCTTTGTAAAACTAGAAAGTTTTTTTATTTTCCAAAACTACAAGTGGTTTATTAAAAGCAGATGCCATAACTTTACATAAGATGTCAAACTTTAAAATGTGTTTTACTCGAAATGTGTTTTTTTCGTAAAGCTCAAACGGGGACAGCGATTGCTCAAAAAGTTTTGAAAATAATTTGCTGAAATTCCGTGTGTATGTTCTGTATAACAGTAAAAGTGTTTTAACCTTCAGATTTATCAATCACTGTTTTATTACAAAATTTACAGTTCTTTATGTGAATATAATCACTGTTTTTTTAAGCAATTTCACATAATAAAGTGATCTAGTTTTTGTAAAAATTAAAAAAAAAATTTCTTATCCTGAAGATCATTTTAAAAAGGAATAGCAAAGTAATACATCAAAATTGAAAAATTGAGAATTTTTTTCATTTACTATTTGTACAGAGTGGACCCCGTTTATGTAATTTTTTGCCAATTTTTACCCCTATTTTTCCATTTTAGTAGTAACAATTTATTTTTTTTCTTCTTAATTTTAGCCTTTTTTTTCTTAAAAAGTACTAAATAAATCTAAAAACACAAAAAGTCAGCATATCTGCATTTTTTTAAAAAAAAAAGTTGTCGTAAGTAGTCGGATACCTTTTAACTTGTATCAATACTCCGCTGTATTGAAACGTCTGCAATCAGAAATTTATAAAAATTAAATAGTTTTAAAATTAATATAAATGCTAATACGATTTTTAAAAATCCATATACATCTTTAAGTATATTTAATTAAAGACTTCTGAAGACACAACCTTATCAGCTTTTGAATGCAACAGTATGGACTTATTACATTGTCAATGTAACTTTTAAATGTCGTCGTCACCCATTTTTAATCTAGATGAAACTGTCATGTATCCCAAAAAGGCTTCAAATTTAACGCCATCAGATAGAAAGGGATGCTTTTCCCCTGACAATTAACCACCTCCAGTAAACTACGGCGAAGCGGGAGCGCTTTCTAGCCCCAAGAAACTTCTACGGCCCATCAATTTCTCTAGAGAAAATGATGTCTTCTTTACGAACCTCCCCGTCACCCCCAGACTAGGAATCATTCCCACTTCGATAAATTGCTCCCAACTTCTTCTCCTTCCTCTTTCTTCCAGAACGATTTAGGATTCTACTTCTTTTTTGCTGTTTTTCATCGCTATCAATGTGAGATCTCTGTTCTGAGGGGAGGGGGATGAAATAAATTGTTTCTGTGATGTTCGAAGGTTTGCCGATTATTTCGTTCACTTGTTTCGAAGACAATTGTGTGAAAGAAGACCTAGAATTTTTGCTTTGTAGAAAAATTCGGAGAGAGAAAATAATTCCGTGTAATATTTTTAGTTGAAATGCGATTTAAGTCTATGTTCCTTTGTTGCTAAACTTCGGCATTCAAAAGAAAATATAGTGATTCGTCTATTTAGGCGAGTGATTCGTTTTATGAATATATACAAAACGTAGATAGAACCATGGAAGGTTTTTAAAATGAAGAAGCGATCATATAATTTCTTAAGATATATCTAGCTAATTTAGAAATTTTTTTAAATAGAAGTCAGAAATTTATAAGCAAAGAAAAGAAAACTTTTTAGTGTAATTATAATTTGTTTGCACAGTTTACCTAGGATATTTGCCCTTTCCCATAATGCAATGGTGACACTGTTTTCGTTACCTTAGGAAAATATCAATAAGTCAGACTAATTTATGGAAGGACTCCTACTACGTTAAAGTGCAATTTTCGGTTAACACTCGGAAGTTTGTAAATGTGCTTTGGCTTTCCTTCATGGCTTTGGAAAATCACAGTAAAAACAGTTATTAAATGTAATGAGTGTGTGCGTGGTAAGTTTCAATCCTATTTATTGTTAAGACTGCTATATCTATGCTATAGTGTTTATTACGATTAAGGGCAGTTGAAAACCTCTCAGTCTCTATACTAACAATGTTAAATTGGCTGTTTTCGATGTACCTTTTTCAAAATCTGTTACATGTACATGCTTGAAATTTTTCATGCAATTGAAGTACACCTTTCTCATTATATTGAAATAAGCTTTTAGCTAATTTTGAATTATTTCATGATTTATAAAATATTTTATCAAACATTGCGAAATTTGACCCATTTTCACATAAAAAAATTTGTAAAAGATGAATTTTTGAGTTTTTTACAAAAAGGTCATTTCAGTATATACTAACCATCATTATAAGTATATCATAAAAAATTGACATACCTGTGAACAGCAGTTTCTCAGAAAAGGTACATCGAACATCAAAATTTACATTTTGAGATAAATTTATTTTAATGTACAAAGTGAGGCTTTTAATCGGCTAGTAAATGAAAAAGTAAAAGGCTCTATTTACAATAAAAGATAAATGTTTTGGTTTATACCAGATGTTCACCTTTTAAGCAAAAACGAAGTGCTTTGTTTGCATTTTTCGCCATTGAAATGGGCGTGGCCCAGTTTCAACGATTATTTAAAAATGGGTTTTAAAGGCTTTTAATTACCCTAGAGGTTAAAGTGAGGTATTTTTAGAAAGGTTAAAATCTTTACAATTTAAAAATGTAAAAATCTCAAACTGTAAATTTTTTTTTTTTTTTTTTTTACCTTTTCAACACCCTTTAAAAGAATAATACGTGTTGTATTTCTTACCATATATTGAGAGAGAGTTATATAAATGTCGCACTATAAAGCAACATGAGGGCTATTGACGACAGACCTCGTAATTCTGAGCCTCGGTCAAATGATTAGAACGACACCTGAGCTAGATCCCCCTCTCCAATCTACCACAACATCAGCCTCTTTATACGGCGAGTCTTCAGTGGGACCAGGAATCAAACCCGCGACGCGTCAACCACGAGTTCGTGACCGTAACCATAAGGCTATACCGATCACACCATATATTGAATGGAAGTATCACGGAGAAAATGACGGATGTTTAGTTGCAGTTTGTTTCCGCTTAGATCAAAAGACCGTCAATGTCTTAAAATTCTGAATCATTGTTTAAATATTAGATTGACTACTGAGACAGCATCTTTATTTCTTCATATCCATGTTCCACAGAAACAATAGATAATTTAAATAAGAAGCGGCTCCCCTTATCTTCAAATAATGAATAACTATTCACGTTTAAGAACATAATATATACTTTTCGCGTTGTTATAGGCATGTGCTTAAGATGAATTCAAGAAATATCTGATTAGTATTCATAAAAATAGTTCATATTCAGAAGCAACTATCTTATACTTATTTCCGTCAAAATAGGTTACTTATGACTATCATGTACGTCTTTCAACCACTGTCATAAATGGAAGCAGCAGCAGAACACATTTTTCTTGCGATGGCATGCATTCCGTTGTATTCTGCATCATGTTTTTTCTGGACTAAATTCTGGCTATTTTTCTGGTTTGTATGTGTTCACAGAAAGTGTTTTTATGTTTTTAATCTGGTCCTAGGTATTGCTATAAGCTTCGTTCAAAACTTTCGTATCTTTATTCCAGTTTTCCTGTTACTTTATCAAAAACAAAAATCCGAGGGTTCTTATTTATACTTCTACACTTGTCGGCGGTGCGGCAGCGAATGAGAGCTTCTGTTGGTAGAAACATTACGGATGTTGAGTTAGATGCTCTATATACATGCACAAAACTATGCTTCCCTGGCCACATTTGTTTGTGCACATAAAAAATAGAGTCAAATATCGCTTAAATATCCTCGTATACAAACTTTAAGGATATTTTCTCAAAATTATAATTGCTATTCGTCAGAATTTGAAGTGGCAGAATTACTCTTAATACTCAAAACTATAAATAACTTCTTGAATACATAACTATGAGGGTAATGAAAATCACTCAATGAATTCGTGATGTGCAAGATAGTTGTTCGATTTAGCGGAAAAAAAGGAAACAAAGAACGTACCTTCATAGTGAGCCTTGAACCCTTTGTAAGTATTGTGGTTGGCCGATGTTTTGTAAGTAACTAACATGCGGTATTTAGTACTGATGAGCACATCTGGCACTTTAGTATCGCCGCAAAATTTACCTGAAAGAAAATAGAAAACTATAGTTATAAATGGAAAGAAAATGTTAAAGAGAAACACAGAATTATAATCATTCAATAACATTTTAATTTTTTTTCTTCGAATATGAAGTAGTATACCAATTTTTTTTACTGATAATTTAACTCGACAGATGTCATAATTAAAATACATCACAAAAGTAAACATGATTTTCAGTATTATGGTAGTCGACTTTGGTGGGGAATACCTACAAATAGCTGTGAAAGTCAACCGTAAATTGAAGAGTACCGAGTTTTAAAAGAAATTAATCTTGAAATAGCAGTCTCGTACGTAGGAACAAGAAATACACATTATAGCTAAAATGATTAATCACTCAAATTTCAAAATATACCAAAATTTTTCTTTTAAACTAGTAATGAATACATTTTCAACACATTTACTGCCAACTATGAGAGAACTTGTAGTTCGTGTTATTGCCTAAGACACCAATTAAAAGTTATTTCGTATTTCATTTACTTGCTATATGTTTGTAGCTGTGATGAAATTTGTAGTATATCAGTGTCAATATGAATTTTTTAATATTTTAATAATTTGTAAAATAAAACATTTGTGAATAATTTTTTTATACTAAAAATACATTTAGTTTTTACAGTTAAAATAACTTTCTATTTCTTCGACTGTCTTGTGTGAATATCATACTTTTTTAAACTATGGAAATAGTAAAGTTAACTTAAAATAAGGACAAACATTGAGCTTTATTTGAAGCTATCATAACCATGGAGAACGGAAGAGTACGTATTATCACAACCTATTGGCGACATTATGTGAAACGAAGCACCTGGTTGCCAATTCAGCGCGACGTCACATAGGGAATCGGGGTTGCCAGTTTGGCGAGTTGTTCATAGAGTTGGCGATTGTTGTTATAATACTTAAGTACCAACAGAAGTATTGAATTTCTAGGTTTCAGAAGCAAATGTGAAAAGAAATTATATTTAATGATTTATGAATATTTTAGGTACTTAAGTATTATAACAACAATCGCCAACTCTATGAATAACTCGCCAAACTGGCAACCCTGATTACCTATGTGTCGTACGCTCTGAATTGGCAACCAGGTGCTTCGTTTCATTTAATATCGCCAATAGGATACGATAATATAAGTAGCATATTTTAAAATAAGAAACAAGAAATATTCAGAATCTTCCTTTATGCTTACAAAACTTTTCCACTACATAAAAATTTCTTAATCTGTTAAAGCATATATAAAATTACAAAAATTACAAAGAGATAAGCCTAAATACGTTTATACCATTGGAAATAAGAACAGTACTTCGCGTGTTTACAAAAATAAAATGAAACGCCATTGGCAATAAATTCATATTAATATTAAAAACAAAAGAAAACAATATATATATATATATATATGTATTAATTAATTTGATATAGCTACGCTTCGGAATTTTCCGTTGCGAACATAGTACTGTTACGGAATTTTCCGACAAATAGTTGTAAAATTTTGCCCTATTAGGGCGATAACATTAGATTGGTCGCCAAAGATATATTTGGCCGGATTTCAAAATCAGGGCAAAAACGAGTAACGTACCAATATCAAACTAGATCCAAAAAACAATCCACTCCTTTTTCTAAAATTAAGTAATTCCTCAGTATTTACTGTGAATGCAATTTCCTTCTTTTGTATGAACTGGCAATAATATTTAAAAATACCACATACAAATTAAGCAACATTGAAAAAAAAAAAGAAACTATAATATGCGTTTTGCTCTACACTCCATGTTATTAAGAGGTAATACTTTTTCTTTAACATCATTTTTATTTCAGAGCATCGAAATTAGACTTATTTAATTACAATCGGTTCTAAGGTAAAGAACAATGAAATAATAACGGAATGGAATAATAATAATGGGGAAAAAAAACCCCTCATATAATACATTGTAGCAAATACGTCACAGTAAACTTAACCATATACA
>BMAV01019695.1:239834-255221 GCA_019973955.1 Trichonephila inaurata madagascariensis | reverse complement strand
ATATATATATATATATATATATATATATATATATATATATAACAAATATACAACATTAAACATCTTTCTTTTCAAAGAAACCAGACACTTTTTTCAGGCAGAAAAATAATGAAAATTCCCTGAGCAGAAGCAGCAAAAGCCATAATGGAATACAAAACTTTCTTCAACACACTTCACTTCACGCGGACATGATGGAATAAGCTTGTTGAAGACAGCTCCAAGGATTACGGGTAAATCTTGGTTGTTTACCGAGCAAGAAGTAAGGCAGACATCCTCCTTTATTCCATGTCGTTGGTGACTTGGGGCGAAGCTGGAAGTGTTATCTCTTCCAGGCAACATTTATTGCCAACATTACCTCCTTCAGAGACAACACATATAGCTCTTACGCACTCCTTGGATGGACTCGAAAGATAGTTTCACAGAAAAAACGCTGAGGGTAGTAGTACTTATTTCCTTTGTGTATCCCAAGATTTTGGTAAGGTTAGATTTCGAGTGGAGAACTAAGTGTGTGTGTTGACATTAGTTTGGATATGCATTGAATTTCTTTTAAAAGATTCCTTCATATTATCTTCTAACAAAATTTCGTAGAAATCTTGATAGTCGTTTCATGAAAGTTATTACGAAATTGTTAAATAATTATTCGAAGAGAAGCTATAACAGAATTATGTACAAACCTTATGTGATTTCATGTAACTGAATTGGTGTGACTACTTGCGATCTTAAAATTCTTCTGAATTTAAAGAATATGCTTGAAATTGAATAGTAAATAACGTCCAATATTAATTATATTTAAAAAACTTATATGATTTTTTTTTGTTTATAACTCTAAATACTAGACATACTTTTCAAAATTTTTAATATTTTGGAAATAAAATTCCACAATTTTCCAAGGAAAATTCATTTTTCTGTTAATTATGTTTAACCAATATAAAAATCAGTTTCACTATGAAACTATCAGACTGTCTGTTCTAAAATAAAACAACGAAGGAAAGGTTTTTTAAACACATTTAGTTTGAAACTAAAGCTTACCAATTTGTTCAAAAATCAATGATTTCGTAAAATTGTTGATATGCTCTTGCTGTTTTCCTAGAATTACAGAACATCAAAAATAGTTTTTCACACGAACTGCTTTTTCTACTACTGTAATTGTTACTAATCTCGTAAAAAAGTATAAAACATTTTAAGGAAGTTCCATTTTTACTTAATTAATAATTTGCTGTTATCTTTCAATAAAAATGAAAGTTTTCCCCGATATTACTTATTCAATACTCCGTTTGTGATCCTGTTTTGTTCATTAGGTTCATAAGTTAATTTTAAAATGCATCAAGTGTGACAGCAGATAGGTAAGTTTTGTGAAATAGGTTAAATTTTGAGTACAACATCTGGAACTGATAAACTACCCAGTGGCTTTCTTCAAATTGGTACGTCTAATTGGTAAATTGATTGTAAGTATTAGATTTTTTCATTAATAATACGTATGCACGCGTGCACACACACATACGGTAAATCAATAACCATATTCTCAATTGACATGAATCTAACAGGACAGTATAGGTAAAAATATCCAAGGAGTATAATAGCAAACACTTAGCCTTAGGAAATAAAGGTGCATAGTTTAAAGACCAGCTAGCTTTCACCTGTATTTGCTGTCTAATAGAGCACACACAAATACATAAATATTAACCTATCTAGCTATGTATAATATTGAATATATTTTGATTTGACGGCATTTAGAAAGCTATACCAAAAACAACAAAGGTTTTATGAAAATATTTCAATACAGCTTGTGACGTCTCTCGCGTTCTTCTTCTAACATAACTCCTAAGTTCTTTGACGGCCACGATTAATGGCAAAACTTTTCCAACCCAATACCAAGAAGAGAAACGGATCGAATATGCAAATGAGATATACTTTAAAAGGATAGAAAGTTTGGTGAGATATCACGGCAAGCCTAGAGATAACTTAGTGCGGAATTGTTTGGAATAAAGGTTAGACGTCCTACAGCTTTGAAAGAAGGATACGCTCATTGCCTTAAAATATAATAAGGATTAAGAAAGCATGAGTCTTCTCATCTAAAATTAACATAATAGGAATTTCTTCAACCTAGGAAGGAAGGTGACTCTATAAAAGGTAATATTTTGTATAGGAAGTTAGATTAGACAGTTAAATTATTATAATTAAGATAAATGTTTTAGTTGCGCGATCTGACTTGAATATAAGGTTTAATTGTTGGCTTATTCTCACTTTAAGAAAGTTGTTATTTAGAATTAAGTAATTTAAGTTATTCTTAATAAAAGTTGTGTTAAGAATTACATAATGTCTCATCATTTAGATAATCCCACACCTCTAGCTTACGCGAATCACCCCAGACATAGTCATCACAGGATGGCTATGTCTCAAGCTTATTTATTTATTTTTCTAAACTCAGCCCTGAAGAATAGAAAAGCATACTAATTTTTCGCTATTTGGTAAAATGCATTGGCCTGAATGCAAAATAGCGTTTACCTCTGAATATACAATCTAGAAATTTAATCGAATTCTTTCCTTTTAAGGGTTAAAGATGAAATAAATCTTATCTGAGAACAATCCTGAATATAAATTTTTTTTAATCAAATTATAAAGCATGGAGCTAGAAACAGTTTCCGGATCTTTTCACGTTTTCGAACTCAAAAATAAATAGGGTTTAAAATCAAACTTTTGTATTCTTCGGGGATTCAAAAACTCTTGCAGTCATATGATTTCATTTTGAAAAGTCAACATTGATTTTCTTAGATAAACAGAACACATTCCTTAGAAAATGATTAAATATACCATTTTGTTTACCAAACAAGTAGTTTAGAGGTTTTGGATTCTACGATGTGAACCTAATAGCATTAAAGCATTCAGAGAGAGAGAGTTATCGAAATTCTAAATATTATATAGAAAAAGGAGGGAAAAAAAATTAAATAATTTGATATTATAAGAGTTTGAATGTGGTCTACATACCCCTAGAAATTGAATAAGAATAAAAGCGTGAATTTTAAAGATCGTTAAATAATACAAAGATTTAAACAAAACAAATAGATAATATTTCTTAATACCGACACTTTTAGAACCTATAAATTACTGTTTGCTTAGTATTTTATGGTACGAAACCTCAATGAAATATTGTGCTCTTTAATTTATTTAAACCTGTAGCAATTAATTAAGTAAATTAAGAACTTAATAGTTTTATAATAAAAATAATTAAAAAGATTTTATAAACATATTTGAGGTACAAAAACGTTTTAAGGAATCAGAACACGTTCGGAGTACTTTTTAACAAAATAGCATATTCAAAGATTATAAATGCTTTCTTAGGACTCTCTCAATATATACCAATAAATATTAATATTTAACTAATAATATTTAAAATAAATTACATAACTTTTAGAAAAATCACAATTATAAGTGAAATTTTAGCAATAGTTTTGAAAAATTTCAATGCAATTAGGAGAAAATAGTAATAAACATAGTAAGAGTATTACTAAAACAACTTAGATGCATTTATTTAGGAAATGTACTAAAATTTTAATGTTTTATTAAAATTTGAAAACTTTAGAGCTGATTAAATAAACAAAAAGAAATCTGACATTCTTTATAAGACCACTATTTAATTAACAAGCCATAATTCAAAAAGTTTTCATACAATAAGAAATATTTTAGTACACTTTCTAGAAAATAACATAAATATCAGGTTCAAAAAGTTTTATAGAAATATATTTGTAACATTTTGAGTTATCAGACTCGCTATGATAGATTTTAAGTAATTTAAATGCCTACTTCTGGTACATCAAAGACCCACTTTCGGTTTTTCTAACTTTATAAAATTGATTGTAACGGCCTCTAGGGAGTGTAAAAACATAATAAAGTATGTTTTGTAAAGCCAAAAGATAGCTTTATTCAATAAAATAACAAACAAAAATTTCTGTCTTAACCGAATTTGGTCATTTTCAATGTGTTCGGATACCTTACAATTTTATGAAATATATTCAATTATATCAAAATGAAGAAAAATTACTAAACGAACCTGTTAATAACTTAGATCAAATTAATCAATCATTAAAAGTATTTAATTTATAAACATATCTTCTATAAAGTCCTCTATTGTGTATCCATAATACACGAATTGGAAATGTATTTCATTTGAATAGTGAGTGTTTTTTAATGTTGCTTTTAAAGCAACAAGAAGGCTATTGGCGACGGACTTTGTAATTTTGAACCATTATCAAGTGACAAGAACAACAACCCATTCTCCTAACTTTCACTCCACGCAAACGTGGGGGATTTGAGCATCAACAAATTCCATGTACACCAGCCCCTCTTTTCGGCGGGTCTTCAGTGGCATCAGGATTTGAACCGGCGACCCTACAATGCCGGCCACAAGTTCGTGATCACGAGCACTAGGATACCGCGGTATACTTGAAAGGTTAAATTACTATAGTATGGAGTGATTATAGGGAGTGGAATGTAAATTTAAGTTTCATCCTTGTCACATAATCATGATTTTAAATTGCAATACCCTTTTCATTGCTTCTAATTTGTATTTTGCTAATTTCAATGTAGAAACTGAACTTTTTTTTTTTTTATCATTTTGAATATAGAAATAATTTCATACAATTTTAACTAAATACATAGATATTTCTATAACTACAAACAGAAACTGTGTTTGTACAGTCTGTATATAATAAAATAAAAATAAAAATATCACAATTCATATAAAAATAAATTCCGTATTTGCATATTATACCGTCGACCAATACCGCTAAGTCGAAATGCATCGCCAACTCGACACACGACGCCAAATGCTGCCATCGTTTCCGTAAATGAATACAGGATTAAAAAAACTAGTACACTCGAAATAAAAGAAGTTTCTGAAAAAAACTATAACAATTAGACAGCGAAAACTGCATTCAAAAAAGCGACAAATGTGAGTCTTTTTTTACGTAGACATCACTACTAAATTCCCATAAGTATGGATCTAAATCAGAGGTACTCAACCTTTTTTTCTACCGGGTCGCATACATATGTTAGCTATTTCATGCGGGCCGCAACATGAGGATAAATGGAGGGAGCGGGGGGGAAGAACGAATTTAATATCAAGATGACATAGAAAATTTAAAATGAGGAAAATTGATTAAAGTATTAAAACTCCTATTTTGCTTTTTTAAATCATTATTATTTTTGTTTTTGCGCTGAATTTTTTTCCAAATTGGAAGCATTTAAGAACCACTCCTTCACAATATCTACATCAGTAAACGGTTTCATATGATTACCAATAATACAACAAATTTCATAGGACTATTGTTACGCCTGTGACATTACCACTGACAAAACACTTTTTGCCGTTGTAAAGATTATTCAAGAAAGCCTATTTATCACCTCTTGAAAGAGATCTTCCGAGGAAAAGTGTTATTGAAAGGATTCCTGTTCATTGGTATTTTTTAAATACACTTTCGTGACAAACCAAACAATTACTGAGCCCCACATGCTTGCTTTTCAATACAAAATAGACAACTTCCCAATCGTTTTGAAACAACCTATTTTCTTCGAATATTTTTCGCTTGTAAGATATGAAAAGTAGTTAAAAATTAGTTCCACTCATAAAATGGTCGCTACTCCACTTTCGTCTATTATCGTTAATTTGAAAAAAAATATCAATTCACACCCACACGACACCGACAGCAAAAAGGAAAATTGATACATCTGATTTCTTAACAAAGAATTTCCCAACAAATTTTCATAAATAAATGAATTTCTTAGAGCAATAGGCCATGACCAGGCCACTTAAAAAGGCCTGGTGTGCCACATGCGGCCCACGGGCCGCAGGTTGAGTATCGCTGATCTAAATGTTCTCGTGCAGTTCCGCGATGTTTCTTATTCTCCATTTCTGTTTAATCCATAGCCCTTTGAATACGTACGCATCAGATCAATGAGCATTATGTTTTTAAGGAGGGGGGGGGGCCCCCGCTACGCTTGTTTTTGTAAACAGATCCCAATTTTTAATAATTTTTTCACAATAATATAAGAGAAAAAATATGCAGACTTTACAAATTTTAAGCAATATTATTATTTTTGTGCATGCATTAACAAAATAATTGCATTTCAACAAAAACGGGAACAGTTTTCACCTTATTTGTCGAAGTTTTTCAATTTGAAGAAATTGGTCGACAGTGAAATATGTGCAAGTGCCGTAAATTCCTATGATTTTAAATCGTGTTAATTGATACCATTAAAATAAATTAACAAATTAATATATATATATACAGTTAAACACGTTTAATACGAAAACGCTTGAGACGAAATATCGGTTAACCCAAACTACTATGTATTTTTCTATATTTTTTTCTTTTAACACGAAAAGATTTCCCTTCCGGGAATGAACAAAATACGGAAAACACCACACACATTTAAGAGGGGTGTGAAATGAAAGAAAGGTGGTCTGTATATTGGACTGTCCTATTGTATCAACGAAAGAATTCGTTTCAATATATGATGATAATGTGTGTACATATCCAATTATGACAGATAAACACATTTTGGACCTTATGCAAAGTTAAAAAAATATCATTCATACAGATTCCGACGGCAAAAATGAAATGAATACTACAGCTTCTATTACCATGTCATCCAAAATGAGAAATATAATGAAAATTATGAGCAGTTATTTAGACGCACATTCCAAAGGTGAAACGGATAAAAAAATAGACGACATCGAACCATTTATTGACAATTTGATGCTAAAAAAACACAATGCAAAGAAAAACATCAGATTATTTTTCAGAAACTCAATAAATGTTTTGTTTTTTAAAAAACTTGAATATTTTGCATTTAATTTCATTAAGTTCTTGTAAATATTTTTGTTTTATTGATTTTTATTGAATATATACATGTATACATATCTATGTAAATAAAATGCACTCTAATTAACTTAATTTTGTTGAATATACGTTTTTTTTTTCAATATCCCTTTACACGAAATTCTTTTAACACGAAAAAATATTTCATTTCCGTCAGTTTCGTGTCAAACGATTTTCACTGTTTGCAATTACTGTTAACTGTTAATGTTAACTGTTAATAATAATTACAATTAAATGCAACTGTCATATGGTTCAAATTTGTATCCAATAAAAATGTTTATGATGACGGTGCAGTCTACAATATAAATAAGATTTAAAAAAAGTGAAAGGAGAATTAAAAAAAAAAAAGAAAGCAGAAAAACAACTTTTTTCCCTAAATTGATCCACAACATATTTTCAATGTTTGTCAGTCCCCTGGTGAAAGCGATTAATCCGGGAAGAATCGGAAGGCCGATCGGAAATTTGTACAGGGGTTAATGTAACGACCCCTGATCAAACGAATCGGTATTAAGGTCCTAATCTCGTCTGGGCCTACATTAATCGATGCTTCTGTGCACAAAGCCTCCCTCTATCCCACCCCTGCCCTTGAGAGTAAACAAGGAATTCTGAAGAGAGGTGACGGTGAAGAAGCAAACAGACTATCGGCAAAGTAGTAATTACACGGGGATTGAAATTTCCTACTGATGTGCTGGAAGATTACGCTCTGATAAGTGGAGACGTTTTGTCGCGAAAAATACCGGCTTCAGTAAGGGAATGAAGTAAGTAGTAGTCATTGAAGAGGTACAGTTGCTCTTTGTAAAGGAAGTGTTGAAAAATTTGTAGTTTTAAGTTGGATAACGTTTCTTCAATTACCTACACTTTTTTTAATTATTGTTTTATTCGAACCAGAAATTCACTTGTGTAAACATTTTACGATGCTCATAGAAAAATTTTCAATAAAAATAACAACTTAAAAATAATATTATATACACTAATAAATAATAATTGCTACTGATGATTGATTGAATATTAACGTCGCACTGTTCAGCTACACGAGGGCTTTCGGGGACGGACCACGTAATTTTGAAACATGGTCAAGTGACGTGGAAGACACCTGAGCTGTCACCCCCTCTCCTAACTACCGCACCACACCATCGGGAGGACGTTTCAGTTCTCGACAGATTTAACGTGCATCGCTGCCCTACACGGCGGGTCTTTAGTGGTACTGGGTTCGAACTCGTGACAAGGCAAGCCACGATCCGGTACCTATACCACTCGGCTACCGCGGCCACAATAATGGCTACTATTGGGAAGTAAAATAAATTGTTTATGGAATTATGAAAAATTATAAAAATGAAAATAAATTACACTTTTTTTTAAATTTTGCTACTAAATTTTAGAGAAATTTTTTTTTTCAGATTTATTTTTAGCTACTCTTGATGGTATATCTGGCAACAGTTAAAAGTTGATCTTGAGGTAATTTATGTGTTGTGACTCTTTAGGTATCTGACAACGTTGAAAAAAACTGATTTCTGACCATACTGGCGAATTTGGATTACACTTTTTTTTTAATTTAACATACTACTTTTAAAGAAATTCATTCTGAGTTAAGCGAACTTTTAATTATTTTTGGCAGTGTATCTAGTGGCAGTTAAAAGTTGTATTTGAGGTTATTTGTGTTTTGTAATATTTAAAGTGTAAGACTATGCGTTGAAAACACATTACTTTCCAACAACACTTGCGACTTTTAAAACATTATTCACACACACAATCCTAACTTTTCTCTTCAAAAACAGTTCAAATTTTTTCCTTTGGTGTTTCAGATCAAAGGTAGACAACCCAGTTGTCTGGTGAAAAGTTTTCGATGGTCCGCAGAAAAATTGGTACATTATTTATATTTTTTATGAAGGTTCAGTTTCAAAAATGAGGAATAACAAAACATATTACATTGAATATAGACTATATATATATATTTTTAAAAAAGTAGCTATTACTTTTAACGATGTTCGTTCTAAGTATAGCGAACTTTTGGCTACTTTGACGATGTATTTAGTGACATTTAAAAGGGAAAATTTACAACAATAGTAAATTGGCGACTTAACATTTTAGTTTGTTGACACTGCTTAGCGTTGCAGGTTTGAACCTGCTATTTGTGAAGATCTTTTTCAGTGATATAGAAATGTAAACAAAGGCGTAAATAAGTGACAGTATAGTTCTTTTGGCCCATTATATAGTGGTCAATCGTATTATTAGTCTCCCAAATATAAAATTACACACTTAGTGGACCACGAAATTCTAAAAGTTGGCTACCCTTGTTCTAGGAGAAATGGAAAAACAGGAGTAATTTAGAATAATAATTTACGGTAGTAAACCAGAAATATGTTCTGATCATGTATTGTATATTTTATGAATTTATATTTATTCAACTAATTCTTTAAATTTGTAACTTAATTCTAATTTAACCTTTAATTCCCTTCAAGAAAATTACGATATGATGTTACTTAAAATTTCTGGAAATACAGTAAGACCCCGCTTAACGCTGTTTTGGTTTAACGCTCTTTTATTTGAACTGTGGAATTCCCCGAAATAGCACGCTGCGTCAGGCTTCCCGATATCCGAAGCAGTTTATCTGTGTTTCTTCTTTCCGGCGGTATAATACGAAAGCATTTTTATCGTTTCAAACCTTGTTGACGTTATTCTAAGTATAAATTTATATAATATAACGATTGGTATAGTGACAAATATTATGATTTTTAGTTTTTATCATGGGTGATAATAAAAAACATGAAAATAAAGCATAAGAAAAGCATTTCACTAGAAACTAAAATGCAAGTGATTAGAAGATTAGATACTGGTGAACGTTAATGTCAAATTGGTGCTGTATTGAATTTGGTTTCTTCAACAATAAGGACCATTCTTAAGAAAAAAAAATACTGTCATCGGTAACTGCAACTACGACAAGCTCTGCAACTAGAATTTCCCGTTCTAGAAATAGTACAATAGAGGAAATGGAAAAACGACTTTCTATATGGATTGACGACGAAATTGAACGCGAAATGCAATTAAACCAATCTACCTACTTGTTAAATTGCAGAAAATTGGAAATATAGATATATAGACTGAATGATCTGAAATGTAAACATACTGACTTAGAACTTTATTTATTTTTATATGCATATTCATTTATTATGTTTCTATATTTGTAAGAATTAAATGTTTGTTTTATTGTTATAAAACAAATGATTAATAATTTTAATGGTAAAATACCTGACCGATTTTCTGCCAATCTTCCCCTAATCCCATTATTTGCATGAGATAACCTCGTTTAACGCTGTTTCATATTACGCTCTACTTTGATGGAACGTATACCCCGCGTTAAGCGGGTCTTACTGTAAATAATAATAAGTTTTACTTTACATTCAATTTTAATAAGTGTACATTTCTTACAAAAGAAATATTATCTAAAAATATTAGCAAAACAAAAAAAAAACTATTACAGATGCTTTCACAAAATTGCATGGGAATTTTTCCTCAAAAAATATCCTACATTTTTAAGCATAAAATAAACTGAAATGAAAAGTGACTTTTTCCTCATGCAGCAATTAATATAACCCACAGAAATATCAAAATATCAGGTACAATTTAAATAATTATCTTCACATTCAGAGAAATCATTTCATTATACACGACGTCTCATTAATTTTACTTTCAACTACGAAACAATGCACACGTACGTAACTAATAAAAAAAAACAGGAAAAATTAAAACTCCAGAAAGGTGGGAAAATTCCTAATTTCTCAGCGGCACAATTGAACGGCATGTAATTAAGCATTACACTCCATTTCGACTCCCAAATTTTTTTCTTCTTTGTCTTTTTCCAAAATAAATTCCTTCTTTTCTCTCGGTGTCTAATTTCATTTCAATCCAGAAACTGAAACAAACTAATTGAATTTTTCTCTATCCAGTCCAAATGGAGGGGCTTAACTCCGATTCCTAATTGGTGCTTTTAAAAGACAAAGCATCCAATAGAGTTATTTCTTAGCTTTTAATAATAACACGCGCGTGTTGGGATAGAAAGAAGGGAAAAAAAAAGAGGAAGAAAGTGTTTCGCACAGCTTGTAAGTTTCACACGATAGGGTCTTAGCTCTCCAGTGAATACTCGTTTGTTTCTCGGAAAATGAGGAATCAATTTTGGAGTCTTGATAAAACGGAGTAGGGGTGAGAGTTTTTAACTTTCAATTTCCCGGTGGGAGGTGAAAGAATAAATGGCTTCGAGAGCAAAGTTCCTTCTTAATTAATACTTGGGAAAAGATTCGATAGGATTAAAGCTTCTATTTTCTACATCCAGTTTCTTGGTAACATGTATTCAGAGATGGAAGAATGTTTTTAATTTATTCCCTCAGATATTTTGATACGGAAACTCAGTTTTCGACTAGATCATGTGGGATTGATGTTCATTAATAACATCGCAAGATGTACAATCTTCGTTTACTACTACAGATAGCTAACGGTAGTCGTAGATTCGAATTTTATATTCGGATTCGAAATTATTTATTATTTTCATGCCTCGTTTGTTCTTATTGAATTAAATGTAGTCGGAGTAAAAGAATTCTAATAATACACCGTTTCTTCAAGTTATGTTCCATTACCAATACCCAATGCAAAACACGAACGTAACTTATTATACACATAACAATAAATTACTAATGATGAAACTCCTTTGAGAATATTTCCTCTTTTAATATTGTAAAATAAACACTTTTTTCTTTTTTATTGCGTAATGTTTCATTCATGATTCTTGATTTTATGCAATTTATTATTTGTGGTAGATGTTTTTTTTATTTTAACCCCGGGAGCGGTCACGCGGGGGGCACAGTCACCCCAGGCTCACAAAATATTTAATTGTGGGAGAAATGTTTATTGTTACCAATATAACCTTGTTAGTATTCTCTTATATGACATTCATGGGAACTAAAATGTATTTGTCACATATATCTCTCTTTTTTGGCAGTGACAAACGTTTTTTACAATCTTTAGGTACTTGGGGTGGGGACTGAGTTCCCCGCGCGAGTACTTTTGCTCCAAAATATTTTCTATGAACAGGTTACATTTTTCCCCTGTACACGATTTAATGGTTTTGATTGCTATGTTGTATGATTCATTATAGTTTATACATGTAAATGGGCAGAGTATAAAAAAAGGGGACATCTGCGATCTCTATTATATGAAGTTGTAATTGATCAAGCTTGAGAAGAACCTGCTAAAGTAATGCATATTAATCATAATAGTGTAAGTAAATTTGAAAAAAGCGATGAGCATGAAACGTTTGAGATGAAAGGAAAATTTTGAAAGACTTCCTAAAGAGCTGCATCAAGAAAGCTATGAAGCTGCATGTGTACCACAAGACAAATTGCGCCTTGTCAAAAAGAGACAAGCAAGAAAAAGTTCAACATGCTATTTGTCGATCATCAAAGGACAACAAAACTACAATAACTGGAACAAAATATGACAGCTTTGCCTGCAAACAACATTCCTGTAACGTTAGCGAAAAGAATGCGAGTTGTGTCCTGTATTAAAGTCACGCCCATTTGAAATATTTTAGTTCAGATTTATTGGATTTTTTTTCAAATTTTGTTGAACCGGGAATTGAAAAGTACTTAAAAGTAGGTAAGTGTACTTTCTCTTAAATATATTATTCACTAGAATTACGATTTTGATTATGCATAGTAATAATAATAATAATAATAAAAAGGATTGGGGTGATTCAGTCACCGTGTGACCATTAGCGTTAGAATGCAGTACGTTCCTGTATATATATAGTCTTATTCTCAACAAACAAGAGATAATTATTCAACAATCACATTCGAAATATATATATATATATATATATATAGCCTTATTCTCTCTCTCTCTCTCTATATATATATACAGTAGGATCTCTATGTAAAGAAGTCACTAAATCCCGAAAAAAGTTCGCTATATGGAAAATTCGTTATATAGAGGTTCATCTTTCAATTTTCTTAATAAATCACATAAAACGAATTTTAAACTCATAAACACTATATATATATTAAAAAAGTAATTATTCACACCTTTTTGTAAATTAATATATATTTATTTTACATATCTTACCTATTAAAAAGAAAAGAAAAGAAAGGAAGAAAAACTGCAAGGAAAATTTCTTGACGCCTTTATCCACTTCCTGGAGAATGAATTATTTTTCTTTGATGCTCAAGCTCTTACGTTTTGAAGTTTTCGAGCCACTAGAAACGAAGTTACTAGTACGACTGATCAACACTATTAATGAACACTATTTAAGGGCAAGGGGAAACGAGACCTCCACTGAGGGAGAAAGGAGACATCAAAGGCGTTTCTATTGAACTGGACAATGGGGGTTAAATGTCGCACATCTTGGACGAAATGCCCAGCATTTGTTGTTCTTGGCGAGTTAGGCACCTCATGAAACCAGTTCAAGATTTATGACCACCATAAAATGTTAAAAGAGAGAATAACATGAAATGTCCAGAAATACTTTAAAAATAGGGAGGAAATAAGCTGAATTACAAGGGAAAAGGTTTGTTATATAGAAAATGGATTTCGCTATTAGGAAGGTTATTTTACGAAGGAAATCGCGAAATGCTCTTGGTTCCAGGGAAAAGTTCGCTAGATAGAAAAATTCGCAATGTAGAGGTTCGACTATTTAGCTGAAAGATAAACCACTTACTCGAGCACAGATAGGTTAATTCTACATAGACGGGGTGCCAATTAATCTTAAAATGTAATCAAACCGTTAAATAATAACCATTAAACACCCTCCAATTATAATCATCAATAAGCAAAAAGACCTATAACAGATTAAATCCACACTTTGGAAAGAGCTTAAAATTTTTAACAGCTGTTATTTGACTTACTGTAAACAAAGTCATTAATCATATAAACATATTTACTATCACATATTAGTTAAAGTAAAGTAAAAATTTTCCATGATTAGTTTATACACACTTTTTTAATTATTTTATCTAAATTCATTCAATCAAAATAAATTGTTTAAACAATATATAAGTTTAACAAGATAATTACGTGGCATTGTTTTGTTGTTGTTGCTTAAGCCATTATTTCTTATACACAAGAAATCGAAAACAGAGTGTTTTTAAGCATCGTGTACAATATCTTTCCTCAATCGTACATCAATGTTACGGATGAACTAAGAGATAAATACAAGTATAATTGTGTTTTTTAACAAGAAATTAACAGCAATTAATAATTTAAAGAAAATGATTCCTATCTAGTAATTATACTCCGATTATTGAATTAATTATTAGTTAATGGATTTTAAAAAGATTTGAAACAAATATTTGTTAAAGAAATATTTATAATATACATCTTATAAAATAAATAAGGTACGTTTATGTGTTTAATGCCACTTAGATTAAATTAATTCGATTATATTATGCTTTTACGCAATGCAATTTGTTAAAAAGTTTCATATTTCTTGCAAAAAAATTTTTTCAAATTAATGTTGTTTTGGACATTAACAAAATTATAGATGGAATGTAGTGAAAACTATGTAGTTTAAATGCCTGTATATATTTTACAATCATTCAGCGTTTTGAATGCTGGATATTTGAATCCCTATATTTTATTTTTCAACTATTGGTGATGAATAACAGAAATTCACGCCATTTGTACAAATGTCAACTATTAAAGAATGTATTAACTACATTTTTTAAACAGTTGTTTTTTCTTTACAATATAAAATGTTTCTGAATTAACGTGTGATGCAGTTACAATTTCGAAGAAATTTTTTTTAAAAAATTAATTTTTATAAAAAGTGGTTAATATATTCCGTAATGGTCGGTATATCTACAGAAGGCGTGGATTTTCTTAATTCGCGCGCGTCGGCAACAGTTGAAAAATAAAACAGAAGTTCACGTCTTCTGTTTTCAAAATGTTAAAATATGTTTTTCAATTCCTACTATTAGTTCAAAATCTCTATATATTTATTTATTTGTTTATTTATTTATCTTGGTGGAATTTTCAATCGTTAATAAAATATATTTTAAAGCGCTCAATTGAGCTGAAATTTTATATACAGGATTATTTTGGATGACAATACAATAATTTAATTATAATTAATAAAAATTAATTGATTAAAACTAATTATTTAAAGAATTACGAATACAGCCACGTTGACATCACTTTTGGCGACTTTTGTCAAAACTTGAAAATGCTTTTTTCTCCCGTTTTAAAGCATTCAGTTGAACTGAAACTTTATATACACGATTGTTCTGGATGACAATACGATACTTTAATGATAATTTATAAAAATTAATGACCACTTAATATTGTGATTCTGTCATGTATATACATATTTATACTAATTGTAACTATTTAATAAAATTAGCTAAAATAAAATTTTTTTTGTTGATCTAAGTAGGAATTGACTTAAAATTTTTTTTATATTACTTGTTTTTAATAAATTTCCTTGTTCTAAAAGTATCACTATCCATCAAAATATTAAGTTACTTTT
>BMAV01019695.1:194829-224287 GCA_019973955.1 Trichonephila inaurata madagascariensis | reverse complement strand
ATATATATATATATATATATCGTAATAATGTATTAGTTAGCGATAAATCTAATATATAATTAAATTTTAATAACTTTATTAAATAATGTATTGAACATGGATGATATCCTGCTGTCTTTCTTTACAATTATATTTCTAATAGTTCTCAGAGAAAATACAATATGTATTAATTATTATTAACATTATATTTTAATATTAGTATTTTTAATTAATTATACAATTATTTAATAGATAGTGCTACATGTTTAATAAATTAATAATATTATTTTTTTAAATATTCTTGTAATCATTTATTTTCTACAAATTTTTATATCAATATATATATATATATATTATTTTATCATAATATACTTCCTTTCTTTAGGCGGTACTGCTTTTACTCTGTTTTATTTGGCGGTAAACATGACTAGTTGCTACACTCACGAAGTAAGTTTTGCCAGCTACCTTATTGCATCGACTTTAAATCCATACCTGTGAATACTAGTAGGCTATATTGTTATCGTTATATTAATATTATTGTGATTTTCTTCGTTATAATTAAATTTCTCCTAATATCATTCCTTCCTTTCCTTTTGGCTCAGTGGCTTAGGCAAATTACAGGTGAAGGTTGGCTAGCCCTAATACTTGTTTATACCTGCAATTTTGGTTCCTAAGGCTAGGAGTTTGTTATTGTACTCTACTGTGGCTAACATTTCCTATCTTGACTAGTTATATTATACTTGGGTTGTACAGCTATTTCTTTATATATATATGTATATATATAAATAGCAGTAATTAAAAAGATAAATTGTTGTGCATCTGTTAAATCTTTTTTAGGTAACTCTCAGACATTTGTTATCAAAGATAAAAATGAATCGCTGAATATAAATAATCTTCACTAAATTTAGAATAACTTTTAATTAAATACATAACAAATATTTATTTATGATAAAGATCTAAAAGAATTCTTATATCATTTTACTGGAAAACAATTCTGATCTGTAAATGTGAATATAAAATAAATTACTTTTAGAGTTTCATGACAAATACCCAGAGAAATTACTAAAAAGAAATTAAATGCAACAAATATGTTATTACGAGTAACATTTACGTATCTTATTACGTGAAATGTACATCAAAAATTAATTATATGTGTTATAAATATACAAGTATTAATACTCTCTAAGACATTAAATCCATAAATTCAATTTTGCATGTCTCGTTACGTATATTACACTTTTTGCAACTGAAGTATTAAATATTTTTTTAAGCTTTAAAAATGATTCAATGTACTGAAAAGTACATGAAATCCACATCTATCGTTCTAAAATTTTAATAATAATTTTACATTTAATTCGACTATTTGTATCTTAATTGCTTATTTGTCTTCTTTAGAACGAAATAAAGAAAGTTGCGTATATAATTGTTTTTTAAAAATACTTTTGCTTCTAAATACAGTCCCTCTAATTAATAAAAAGTCTTGGTAAACGGACAGTCATGATCATGAAATCGTGAACATTTATGTTCAAAGCAAGATATATATTTGAAACTTAATTCTGGAATAAAATTTTCGATTGCGAAGATAATCTACTTCAACTCAGTTGAAATTCAAAAACATTATGTTGGTTTGGATTTAACATATATAATGGAGTTCTACTCAAGCGTCATCCTGTGTTACTACAAATTTTAAGGTTCGTTAATAATAGCCTCATGTTACTTCTAAAGCGACAATAATTGAAGCCTCTAAAAAACGAACTTCTAAAAAGTATCATATTTGCGTTTGTATAGGATTATTGATTCCTTAAAAAAGGCATTTTGAAACTGCTTTATACAAAAGACATAAAAACCGAAAAGGATAATAAAAGAAGGAAAGTATTTCCATATAACCCCATCTGAATCAGCAGTAGGAGAAAGGAGCGTTTCCCCAGGCGCGCACGTTCCAATAGTGTACGCACACCCGGGACAAGAAGAATTTCCCCGCTAAGCCTAACTTCATTTAAAAATTCACATAAAATTTGTCATGGTATCAAATAATCAAAAATTTGCAATTCACTATCATTAATAATATCTGAAAATATACAATACAAAATTTTTCGCTATATTAAAAAAACATTGCGAATTTTTAAGAAAATATTTTTATTTAAAAAAAAAAGTATTTTTTCGCCATGATGATTGAAATATAATAGATGCAAAATTTATACAAAGTACTATTTTTGAAATCCCAAACGATAAATTTACTCTCGTATAATCTGGTTGTGGATTCAATTGATACAAATATTTTAAATAACAGCTAATACATCGTTTTCTATTTTTAATTAATAATTATACTGCGAATTTAATTTTAAAAAAAAACTCGGAGCAGAAACACATATAAAGTTCAAAGTTCTGGGAAACATTATTCGAAAAAAACGGACTTTAACCGTCATCTAGTGTGGGAAAAAATTAATACAAAAACGTTCTTAACTCAGAACACACTGGTGTGATTCGTGGGCCTCAGAGCAGGGAAAGAGCAATCATATATATGATACCATGGTCCCCTGGAGAGAGAAACGCTTGATCACATATGTGTGATAATGGTCCTGAACGGGATAAATCTCCTATGAGAGAAATTTATGCATATATATATATATATATGTATGTATGTATTGATTGATTTGTTTGCAATTACGATCTCTTCCTATTGTAAATCACCTAGCAACACTTTATTTGAAATGCTTCTTTTACTAGTTTTATTACGCTGTGTTGAAACTGAACATTACTCACTGGAAGAATATGACTATTACCACGTCAAGTAAACTATAATAATCTTTTGCACAAATAAGCATTATTTTCGTAAGATACACAAACTTCTTTCCTATAGTGTGTTGCATGAAATATTCAATTCTCCCTCCGGACGTAGAAATCATACTTTTTCGCAGCTGCTTTCATGCCTGAAATCTCGCCAAGCGAAGTAAATATTTCACCTTGTTGTTGACAATCTCGCCAGAGAGAGAAATCAAAGCGACAGCTCCATTTCGCGGAAACATTTTCATTTGAAAAGCGAAGGGAAGTGAATGAGGCGAGCTAAATGAAAACGTCAGCTTCCAAAGGGGAGAAAAAGAAATGGGCATTGGAAGAAATGACATGAGAAAAAATTATCCTTTCACACTGTGCTTGAATAAAACGGGTCCTTTGTAGAAAAGAATAGAGACCTATTGCTTTTTCTGAATATTATTGTTAATCTTTTCGGTTTTGAGTAAGGATGTCTGTGCTTAATGTTATGAAGCATGAGTCATGTTAGAAGAGAAACATTTCTTAATATTTAAATAAATTTGTGTGGTTGAAACACATCCCTTTCTCATATTACACCCTTAGATATTCGATTTTTTTTTATAAAAATACCTTCTTTTTAACATATATAAATTATAGTAAATAACACCATATCACTGTAATGGATGACTCAAGGTATTAAACACACTTTATACATGGGAAAATAAATTTATTTAACCAGAAATAAGTAAACAGAAATAACTAAGCGAGACCAAAAGTTTACCCTACAAAATTAAACAATTGATTGCTTAATTTTGGCGCGCGTTGTGTGACATCACTTAATCCGATTATAGGATATATTATTTCGTTTAAAATTCTAATATGTGAGATTTCATGTGATACATAGATATAAGTAGTATATTAAAAATATGCAGTTTTAATTCCCAAGTAAAGTATACCAATAAATGTAAGTTAAGGACAATACAAGATGTTGTGATATGGTCGATATTTGTCGACCATATCGTGGGGTTTCAGCGTAAGTTAGAGGTGTGGGATTCTCGAAATGAAGAGACATTTTAGAATTCTTAATATGACTTTTATTAAGAGTTTAACTTAAATTACTTAGATATCGAACAAACTTATATTAAGTGAGAATAAACAAAACACGTAGCCGTAGTTAACACAGATCGCGCAATTGGATCACTTATCTATATAATTATATTATATCCGCCTACTCTCAATCCTAATAATATTTCGAATTCGGAAAATAATCTTCCTACCTGGAATTTCCAATCAACGGTTCAATCAACTTCAGATATTCAGTTAGGCTCGAGTACAATGGTATGTACCTTGTAGTATTGGCTAGATATATTTGATTCTTGGGTAGGCTGCCAATTTACACATCTACCTTTTTCAAACTGAACTTTCTCTAAATTGCCATCGCGCTTACTAAAACTTCTGTCCTTGTAAAGGTTATGTTATTTGCATCTATCCTTCGTTTCACTTCTTGGATTTGGGTTGGAAAAGATTTGCCATTAATTTTGGCCGTCAAAGAACATAGAGGTTATGTTAGAGAAAGGACGCGTCAGCCGTCACAATGTGACAATTAAATTCCCGGACTGTGTATGCCTTAGCTGTTAGGCTTGCTGTCAAGAAGGGGGAATGTAATATAGTTGACCTTTATTTTTCCAATGCTGGTTGCACGTTATTCCATCCCTCTATCTAGTTCAGTTGTTTTTTTTTATCCTTGTTTGAGAAAGACGTTGTTGTGTCGAAGTGCCGCGAACTCGATAATCTTAAAAATCCCGCTGTGCATAAATTTGAAATTCCTCATGAAATTAAAAAAAAATCCAACTGAATGTTTTTAATTGCTAAGGGAGCGTTTGGAGATAACTGCACTTCACATAATCAAATTTTTGAATGGAACAAATGATTTTCGGAAGATCAGGAGGTTGCTGAAGTTGAAGAACTTTCTTAACGAGCTGTGACATCAAGAACAGGCGATGTTCATTGTTTTTGGTCAATATTAATGACATCATCATACCTGAAAAAGTACCGCTGGGCTAAGCGGAAAAACAGCAGTATCACATTGAGGTCCCGAGAAGTCTGTAAGCAACAACGAATGGATTTTGCACCAAGACAACGTCTCGGTGCACATTTGCTCTCTGTATAATAGTTCTTGGTGGACAAACGCAGTACTGTACTCGAGCACACCAGATCTTGCAACATACTATTTCTACCCGTTTCTGAAAGAGAAAAAATGCATTAATGGGATCACATTTCTGTCTGTAGGAGAGGTGAAGGTAAAAACGGCCTACTTAATGCAGAAGGTGTCCCCTAATGAGCCACAGCACTGCTGTGAATGGTGGTAAACTCGTATACAGTTATGTATTGATAGGGAAGAGGATTGAGAGAGAGAAAGATATATTACATTGTTTTCAAAAAAGTTTTTTTTAAGACTAGTCCGGTTATTTAAACGTCACAGTTGTATTATATACCAAGCACTGAACGTTACAGACAAATTTTGACTTTACTTTCCATTTCTAACAAAAAAAATGAAGAAGGTCCTAAGGTTGTCATTATAAATAAGTAATGTTTTTTTTTTATTCACACAGTCTGGTTTTAAATGTTTCAATTATATCAAAAATAGTAACACACAGGTGGTTTTAAGCATACTTTGCGATATGAATTAACATTAACAAAAAAACAAATACTTTAAGGAATATCCAAAAGTATATTATTTATAAAAAATTATTTTTTTTTAAGATTATTTTGAAGAAAAAGATTACATTAGGGGATATTTTGATATGACGACGTTTGATCCAAGCTGTGGGGGACATTTGATCATTTTCACTATCCTTGCTGCATTGCGAAATGCTCAAGTTTCGTAGGACCTTTTTCAATGATAAACACATATTTCATCTTCTTTTTCACGACCTTTCATTTTTTAGCACAAAAAATAGTACAACATTAATTGTGTTTGTAGGTCACTAATGATGCAACAACTGAGAAGCTTATTTTTTGAAAATATATTTTTAGAAAAAGCTAAGGAAGTCTAATAAGACGACCTAATTTTAAATGAGACGCTAAATAATGTACTATAAATGCCTATAAAATCTCTAAAAGCATGTATTAAAGATAAATCATTTTTAATAATGGAATTAGTCATAACGTGTCTGAGTTGAAAGTTTGTAGGTTGTTAAAATATGGTTTTACTTTTTTCTCTCATTTAGCTAACAGTAATCATTAATTTATTTGTTACCTGATGTTTTAAATTTTTTTACTATTTCACAATCTAAAATCAAAGGTACATTATATTAACTTTAAGACTTAGGGATTAAAATACCCTTGGGAAAAGGTATCCTTTACTGTCGAGGTAAAAAAAAAATTCTAATAATTACATTTCGAAGATAACTATACGAATATTTTCACTTTAATCCCTCGAATAAATTTTGTCGTTTTTTAAGAAATTTTTAAGGTATCCAACTACTTGCGACAACTTATTTTTGAAAAAATGGAAATATGGGGATTTTTTTTGTGATTTTGCAATTTATTTAGTTTATTTTACGAAAAAAATTCTAAAATGAAAGCAGAAAAAAATTTATTATTATTAAAATGGGGAAAAACTGGTAAAAATGTACATAAAAATTACATAAACGGGGCCCGCTCTGTACAAACATTTTATGAACAAATTCTCAATTTTTCAATTTTGATGTGTGTTACTTTATTATTCATGTTTGAAATGACCTTCAGGATAAGAGATATTTTAATTTTTACAAAAACTAGAGCATTTTATCTTAGTAATTATATGAAATTGCTTAAAAAGATAGTGATTATATTCACATAAAGCACAGTAAATTTTGACATAAAACAGTGAATGATAAATCTGAAGGTCATAATATTTCTACTGTTATACAGAACGTACACAAAAAGTTTCATCAAATTATTTTCAAAACCTTTTGAGCAATCACTGTCCCCGTTTGAACTTTTCGCAAAAAACACATTTCGAGTAAAACGCATTTTAAAGTTTAGCATCTTGTGTAAAGTTATGGCATCTGCTTTTACTAATACACTTGTAGTTTTTGTTCTAGTGAATGGAAAATAAAATACTTGGTATTTTTACTAAGCTAATAGGATGGCCTATAAAATAAAATCATAAGCAAAATTTGTCAATTTTTGAAAAAAATCATGATTTTTGGGTAGCCGGATGCCTTAATCCACATAAATTTGGAATGACATAATGTTTTTTGTAATATTTTCGGCCATTTTATGGGGAAAAAACTACAATATCTAGGACAAGTGTAAAAACTTTCTTCAAGATCTCAAACAGATATCTGATTTGTTTTTTCTTAAATCTACATTACTTTTTATGAAACATTGATAATACGAAGCAAAAGATAATAAATAAACATTTGCATGGTACATTTTGATCTCTGTATTATATTTAAAATAAATATGTTGCAGGGGGGCACTCTTAAATGAAAATGGTCCTATTTTTCATATATAATTAATAAGAAGGGCTTAAAATACTGTCAAATATTCTCAACTGAGAACTACGTTGGCTCCATAAAACTAGTTTTTTTGAGTTATGAAAATATATCTCAAAACACAGGAGTACTGATACGTGTTAATTAATTTTCAAATAACTGTGTTTAAAATATAATTCATAATATCTTCTTTAAAACACTTCTAGATACTGAAACAGTTAAAGAAAATTTTGAAATAATTTTTATGCCGATTTCAGCAAATGATTTAGAAAGTTTTTCTCAATTCTACCATATCCACTTTCAACAAAATATCACATTTTGATATTTAACCTTGATCAAAAATATTTACAGAATTCTCCACTTGAGAATTGGATTTGTGGACGAGAACGTTCAAATCCCTAGTCATTCGCTCTCAGATCCAAGCACTAAAGTCAAACCTCAAAATATAAATGAATTTTTCCTGCAGCGTTTTATGTATCTACACGACCCCAATTTGAAACGGTATTGAGATCTTTTTTTAGGAAATTACTTATTTTTATTTCCCTATCCCAACTTATATCAATAGCTTTATGATAGAGAAGCTAGTACATGCCTCTTCTATCTGGATTAAGTCAGAAAAATGGGCGAAACTAATTTTTTTTCGCATTATAGAATGTGTTCTAGGTGTTGTTGAAACTGGATACTTTTTAAGTCTTCCTTTGCATTATGCTATAAACCATGTTAATAAAGTCACTTTCCTAAATTCATGGTGCTGGGATGGTTTAAAACATGTGTCATACCCATTTTTATACACAACTTACCAATTTTATAAAATATCTCCACATTACCATAAAGTTAATTTAATTTCATTTTGATAGCAATGTTTTCGTTTACATTTAGTAGCTGGGCTAGTGAGCAAAATACCCCACACTTCATTTTCCATTTGGATGCGAATTATAACTACACTAATTCACGATCATTTATACAGTGAGACTCAAGAACCATTAAATTAAAGTCTGAAAAACATTAAAACATTAAATTTATTAACATTAAAACAAACAGTTAAATTCCCAAACCTAAACATATTAATCTAACATACAATTGTGATAACATCTTAATAAACAGTCATAGTCATAATAATTATTCCGCAATCCCTCGAATAAGCGGATTGCATGCATTTATATATCAAGGGAATTCAAAGGAGAAAATAACTATACAAAACTTTATGTTAATGGTACTCATGCCCAAAATTATGATCACAAACATATTTTTTGTTCTAATTTCAAAATGCCTCCAGGAAAACTGATATAATTCGTATTATATATTTTGAAGTACGGTAGCATTAAAACGAACAAATTACTCTGTTAGCAGTGAGAATAACTTCTCATAGTTGTTTAGATAATTTCTGGAGATGGAGAGCTGGCTAATCTAAAGAGAAGGTGGCACGAAAGTAGTCTCCCGGTTATGGAATCAGTTACAAAGAAGTGGTACTGTCTCCAAGAAGGTCGAACAAGGTTAACACAGAGCACCGATACCTTTACAGGATCATTACTTGGCATTAAGACCATGACGTCGTAGGTGGAAAACGGCTCCTCATCATGCTCGTGACCTTGCTGCTGTGTCTGGAAGAAGATTTCTGCGCAAACAGTCTACAGCCGTCTTACAGAGACTGGTCTCTACGGCTGGTAACCAGTCTTGCCTGTCCCTTTGACAGCATCCAACATGAAAGACTATTTATTGTGAAGCTGAGAACATCAGCCATGGACTCCACAAGAATGAGGGAGTGTTCTTTTCAGTAACGATTCGAAATGTACCAGACAAAGTGATTCTCGTAGAGTCGTCATCTGTACAGAAAAAGGAGCTCACTTTCATTTCTCCTATAAAACAAAAACCGATAGATTTGGTGGCATAATGTTGCGTGTGGTGGCATAATGTTGGGCAGTTTTACACCACTGTACATTTTAGGTACGGGTACTGTAAACTCACAGAACTATAGGGATCAGTAGCACTATAGGGTGTATGTTAAGAGTTTCTGGGTGCTATAGACACGGACTACATTTTTATGGACCATAATGCACGATCACACATAATTCCCATTGTTCATGAATTACATCAAGAAGAGTATATTCGCCGTATGGATTAACCCTCAGGAGCTTCTGATCCCAATCCTATTGAATATGTTTGGGGTGGTCTAGGTCAGGGGTGGCAAACCTTTATGAAATAACGTGCCATTTTTTCTAAAGAAGTGTTTAATGAGGCATAAACGTGCCGTGAAATAATTTTGACGTGATTATTGAAAAAATAATAAAACTAAGTACTAACAACTCAAAACTCTTTATTTGCTACGAAAAAATATCTTTTACACTGTATAGCTATAAATGCTTTAGATATACATGTAATTAAAATCATAGTAACATTAGTGTGACTTCTGTTGTTGAAGATTAGATAACAAATAACTAATATTAAGATTGTAAGATGTTACTTTTAGTAGAATGCATGTTGAATTGGAGTCATCTGCCAAATGGTTTCTAAGCAATTAATTATTTATGCTGGTGCTCACTTTTTTGACAAGAGGTTTTGTGATTTATTTTAAATTGCTCTTTCACAGACGATGTTCTGCATACCACTGTTCCAGAACATAAACCACACACCACATTGTCACCTTTACTAATCATTCCATATTTCTAGATTCATCGTTTGAAATTTTTGGTTCCACTATCTTGAACTTTTTGTTCTTTTGCCAAGCAAGCCATGTTAAATAACAGTAAGAAATCATAAATATAACACAAATAAACTTTAAAATACAGTTGTGTCGGTGAAATTGACTATGCTATGCGCGGACAAACTTTGCATCCTAAGCAACTGTAATCCAAGACGTAACTAAGGCAATAACTAAGAGACAATAAAAAACGAGTGTGCTCCCCACCGCGGAGATCGGGCTCGTTTGTTCGTAATATTTCATAGTGAATTTTGTTATCTTGAAGTAAAATGCAAATTCGTTTCATCGCTGGCGTGCCCAAAATATTGTGTCGCGTGCCATTGATGGCACGCGTGCTACTGATTCACCATCCCTGGTCTAGGCAAAGTCATTTTTCATCGTAGTTCCCCTTCCAAGACACCCCAGGAATTAAAAGTCGCGTTTTGAAAAAATTGATTTTGTTGCCACAAATACTTATTGACTCCCTCATAAACAGTATGATAGCTCATTGTGAGGGTTTTATAGCAGTTAACAAGGGGCACATTCATATTACACATATTTTTGCCGAGGTAAATACTTTATCCCAGATTCGTGATTTCATACTTTTTGATATGGTTTGTATTTTAAATCACAATTGAATTCTTTTCCATATTGTTATGTTGCTATACTCTTTTCGAAATTGTAATATGTCTCTGTGCCATATTTCGTGGCAACACATTAAGTAGTTCATCAGATTTCACTGGTTTTATGTCTTTGACCTTAATTTTGAACATGAGTGTAAATACAGCACGTTCGATTGTGGTATGATAAAATAGCATTACAATCTGCTTTTACTTCATTTAGCGGAAATTCTAGGTAAGATAGATAATAGAGGTAACAATGTATTGAAAATGTATTTCCAGCACTTTTATTAGGCATACACAGCATTATTATAACATTTTTTTGTTTGTAGTTGTGGTATGATAAATATATGTGTGAAACAAAATTATTTTTATATTATTGTACTTTCTATGTTCATTTATCATGATTTTGCTAACTTATAGGACTATGGTTTTGAAAATAAATAGTTTTTGCATCAATTCTTTAGAAGTGGTTTCTTTACACTAACAAACATGATTTTACTTTATAAATAAATTTTTTTTTCAATTGAAAGAAGTACGGACATAAAATATTCAAATAAATGTGAGTATTTAAATATATTGTAATCTTTTCTTGTGCTTGAAAATTTCAGCGACATTAAAATGGCATATTCATTTGATTCCCTTTTTTTTACTGTTTTATTTTAAGAAAAATATTACATTAAATTTATGCATCAAAGTATTGGAAGAAAATTTTTAATACGTTTTCCCTGTTGTTTTCATTATCATTATGCATTCCATAAATCAATCTATGGGAAATTAGGTAAGATATAGATTTCCTTACTTTAAAGCTTTGTAATTATAACCAATATACCTAAAAATAGCATCTGTTTTTTAAGGGATTAAAATCAAAATAAATAGCAACGAGTCTCATTAACAAATAATTAAGCAGAAATATGAAAAAGGTTTTTTGTGTATAATTTGTGTTATTTTATGCTGTTCTCCTCTTAGAATTCAATCAGATAAATTTCTAGTACTTTAAGAATGCGATCTCGTGTACTTTGATGTATTTCTCTTTATTTGTCATTTAAGGAACTTTTCTTTGACATTTTTCTACTTGCCATTTAACTTTAAGTTTGCGCCATGGCTTTTTTTTTCGAAACAAAATTTGTGTAAGTCTTTCATATCACTCAGAATGATATTGATTTTAAAATGGTTTTAAACAGTTTAATATTTCATATTGTTTTAATGATTTAGATAAAAAATTTAAAAGTTTAACTTAATATTTTTCCTGTCAGTCAGGGTTTCGAGTCTTGGTGCAATGGGCTCAATTCATGAAGTCACATGATAAAAACAAACTCGTGTTTTCCATTGAATTCAAAACAAACATTAAACTAATTGTACTTGTTCTTCTATTTGTAAAACTCAGATAAAATTTCAAATTTCATATTTGGGTAAAGGTGTTTGAAGGTCAGGGAAAAAAATTTCTTCAAAAATATATTTTTAAATTTAAAAAAAAAATCATATTTTATGTTTATACTTCTTAATAAAATGCATTTTAAATACATATGTACTTTTTAAGAGAAAGTTTCTGCAAAGAGCAAAACTTGGCAACAATGGAGCGCGTGAACTGATTAGCTGGAAACACTAGATAGTTTTTATCGTGTGACTATGACGCCGCATGAGTTTTTAAATTGATTGGCTAGAATCACGTGGCTTTCACTATCATGTGACTATGACGTCACATAGATTGAGCCCATTGAAGGCTTGCCCTTTAGAGCATATGGTATGAGTTAAATCTGCCGAAGTTCAAAGATGCTACTTCACCGTGGTGTGATCGTTTGGAGTGAGATATGCTAGCGCAGGTGTCGTCTTCAATCAGTGACCGTGGCTAAAAAAATATAATGTGCATCGTTAAACCATAATTTAGCAGAAATAATATCTCTGGTGAGTTATAGTTTAATTCTTTAGTTAAGAGTTAAGAAATATAGTCATTCCTTGTTTCACAAAAGCAAAATATCTCCGACAAATGCAAGAGCTTTTTTTGTATCTTCGTACACAGAACTCAGCTCTTTTTTCACCTTTTCTTTTGCGTTATATTCTCTAATTAAGAGAAGA
Organism: Trichonephila inaurata madagascariensis; assembly: GCA_019973955.1. Classification (NCBI taxonomy): domain Eukaryota; kingdom Metazoa; phylum Arthropoda; class Arachnida; order Araneae; family Nephilidae; genus Trichonephila; species Trichonephila inaurata. Next base: position 211,700 of record BMAV01019695.1, on the reverse strand, counting down.
CTTATTTCTTGGTTTATTATATTACTTTTTTCGCCTTTTCTTTTATTTTAAATGCAACTTTAATCGTTTTTGCGGGATAATCTATAGCTTCTCTTTCCTGGTTTGTTGGTTGGGCTATGTACATGTATTTGTATTATATGTTTTATTTATATACTTCCTTTGAAAGCGATTCATGAATACGTGTGTTAATTGCTCTTTGAAAGAACTTTGTATTTAATTTGTGTCATAGTATATGCATGAAGTAAATAATGTTTGTTGTATTCTGAATCTTTTGTATTTATTGTTTCTCTTTCCAGAAAATGGTAGTTAATTTGCATAAAATAGAAAAAATAAATAAAAAAATTATTAACAGGAAGTAGTGGCTTCATTCTAACAAATAATTAATCTGAAATAATTTTTACTACAAATTTTTTCATTTTTATTTGTTTTTGTCTCTTTTTATTTTTAACTTTGTTCTTACACTAAAGAACTATGTGTTTGTTTTAAAGCTATCCATTGCAAAAAAATTTTGAAAGCTATCTTTCTTCTTTTGCGCTAAATTTTTCTTGATCAGTACTTGCTTTGTATAATTTGTATACTTTTGTATTTTTGAAATATGTAAAGTTTGCTTCAGTAGGTTCTGCTGAAAATTATTATGTTTAGTTAAAAAGAAAATGCTCTTCGGTGGTGGCGGTTTCTAGGGATGCCGGTTTGTAGCGTTAAGACTTTTAGAAAAGTCACATCCGGGTCACCAATGGGAACATTGGTGACCCGGTACACCATTAAGTACATGTTGAATTCAGGCCGCACAATGAAGAAAGATATATCAAAGTAGCTCAATAAAAACTTTACAAACTAAAAACTAAAACCAAAATGTGCTTAAATACAAAATTCAGTAGCTGGTTCAGTTGAGCCGTCACTGAGAGATTGCAATAATTTATATGAACGGGGTAATACTTCACATGTATGACGCTGGCTAAAGTTCATAGTGGTTAAGATTTCACGAGCATCTCAAGTTTGGTCTTTTTGAGCATTTTGTCAATATCACTTGTGTTGTGCTTCTGAATACGATATTAACACGAATTTATTTAACCTTGATATCCTTACATAAATAAACTAAATCCCATTTTTGAACAAACTTCAGAATTTCCTAATAATATTCTGAATTATTAAGAAGTAAAGATATAAATAAATCTTTTCGTATATGTGTCTAAAGTAATCATCATAGTTTGAAAAATTAATTTTATCGTGTGAAAATGACACAATCACATCATACTATTTAATGCCTAGCTAAAGCATACCGTTATATAATAGAAATTAGCTTGAAATCGATATAACAAAATAATAAATTGGCAATAAATAAAAAAAAAATTATGCATAATACAGTCATCATTGTTAAGTAGTAGTTTTGCAGTAATATTTCGAGAAATGTATTCTTTCCGATTTTAATATTTCTTTTAAAATTAGCATTGAATCATCGATGACCACTATTTTTTTTATATTATTTTATGCTCATCTTTTATTCAAACAGATTGAGGTAGGATATATAATACATAAAAGATTTATTAATTGTAACAAATGTTTAAATAAGAGAACCTATTTTTTCCTGGATATTATTTAAAATAAAGTTTCACTCAAGGTAAAATAGCAAAATTGTAAATTTATTGCTAGCATTTCATGGTTGTAAGAATATTTACAAAAACACAGTATTTTTAATAGAGTTTCTTTTTTTTAATACACAAGTTTTCCCTTTTTTAAGGTTCGTCAGGTGGTAATATTAAAAATGCTAAAAATAAATCAGCCGTACCACGCTAGAATTAATTTTCCTACCACAGAAGACCCTCCCAAAAATATTTGATTAGTTATAGAAATAGGGAATTAATGCGGCATTATTCTCCAATTATGAGTTATAAAGACTGCCAAGATTCATGATTTTGCTTTTTTACTTCGTATCTTTGAACTTCAAAGGAAAAAATATTTAATTAAATGCATTTATGATAATAAATATTTGTACATGTAACCACCAAAAAAATATCTCAAAAGATGGTGTTTAAAAGTAAAACATTTTACTTATTCTGTCTTTCCTTCACCCAATCATCCAAGTCGACAACATAATGAAACCTCTCAGTTTAAGATAGGGTGATTGAGGGCTGCTGAAGCAACCCAGTTACCCGGCGGAAAAGTCAAAGTTATTATGTCCTTTTAAAAAATTTTAAGAAAACCAAAGGTTATTCGATGAAAATATATAGATGTAGGTCATTAGGAAATAAAAATTACTTTCTTGTTCTTTTTTTTAAATATTTAATAAATATTAAAAAACATAAACCTGATAATGAAATTAATATATTAGGAAGAGATTCATCACATGTCATGTATTTGATTTCAAAAATATTGTATTTTAGAAGCAACAAACCGCTATTGATGTAATAGATAGCGTTAACGATATATTTATCAAATGATGTGAAAGGAAAACTATCATCTTAGATTAACATTCTTTTTTCAACTTGAAAGTGGAAGTCCAAAGAAACCCCAAAAAAATAAAAAATGATATTTATTGTTAAGAAACTTCTTCTGAAATCAATACTTAAAAAAATAGAAAATTGATAACATCTACAATATAATAAATGTTTTTGAATTGTAATCCCACAAAAAATATTTTATGGAACTCGCGCGAGCTAAGGAAATTCCTCTGTCTATTCTTACTATTTCATTAATTTTAGAAATACCAGGGATTATTTCTTGAAAATAAATGGATAGTCATCCATAGATGGATGGATTCAAAAGACTATTAAATTATTTCTTATGTTTTATTATATTGTTAAAAGTAATATATATATATATAAATAGTATTTCTATACCACTAACATTAATATCATAATTAATATATGTTCCTGTAAATGTACCCAAATTTAAATAAAGCAATTTTATTTTGAGGTTTTTGTCACTTGAGCTTTTTAAATGGGCTTTCCACTCAGGTTTTCCACTTGTCAGCGCCAAAATGCTTATCAGATAGGGGATGGAGGATCTATTGCAGATCCATATCCCTGCGACGTGAAATGGGCTTTTAGGTTTTTGTATTCATGTTATTGTAGTAATTTTTACTTTTTGAGATTTAAAAGTTGCTTTACTTGCATGTCTTTATTTTACGACCTGTCATTAAAAGAACCAGGCCATCATACACATTCAAAAAATCGATTTTTCAATTTTAGCATTAAAAAAATATTACATACCTTTCTGAATCTAAAAATGTATAGTATTTCTATGTGTCGTTGATAAAATAACCTTAAAATATGAAAAAAGTAATCAATAAAAATGTAAACAAATGACCAAGCTTGTTTTGACTCAGGTACTTAGGTATTATTTCAACCTATTGGTGACATTATATAAAACAAAGCACATGGCTACCAATTCAGCGCGTACGACACAAAGGAAATTGCGATTACGAACTTGTTAAGTTATTAATAAAGTTGACGATTGGTGCGATAATACGTAAGTAACGACACATTTTAAATTATAGTTCCTCTTATTTTTAGTGTATGCAAACCATTAATTGGTTTTTACTAGAAAGGAACAGTAATACTTCTCTCTTTTAAACGTCTCATATTTTTTTGAAAACTTAGTTTTACATGAGAAAAAAGGAAAAAATTCGATATTATCAAAACTTTAAAGTTTGAGGATTTTTTTTCAGTGAAATTAGACTGTAATTGTACCATAAAATTATTTGATTATATTTTGTTCATTGTTTTACATATTTATTTAAAATATTTTGTGTATATTCAAGAAATACTTTAATAAAAAATAATACCTAAGGGAAAATGATTGATAAAATTATGCTCATGTGTTCAGCTTTAACATAGAACAAAATAATTAATTTAAAATTACTTTTGTTATTTTAAAGAATGTTTAACGTTTCATTATGAGGTATATAATAATAGGCAGGAAAATATTGGCCAATAGCAAGATATGTGAAAACTGCTACTTTCAGTTTTTTCACTTTTTCTCCAAAGTATAATTTTTGCTTTTAGGTACACTTTAAAAACAATTTTTACACTATACAGTTTCAAACTTTTTCTACTTCTATAAATGATATCTGTGCGTATAATGGACCTATTTTTTTTAGTTTAACTAGTACAAAGTTTAAAAAAATAGTTTTATGTATGAAAAAGGGTGTAAAAATAAAAAATTCAGAAATTACAAACATTTGTCATTTTTTTAAAGAAACTATCTTAATATTTTGCCAAGAAATAGATTCATTGTATTTTGTGTATTGTTTTATATGTGCAAAAATATTATTTTATATATTTAAAAGATAATTTTTTTTTTAAAAAAAGTACTACCTAAACGTAAGCTTGTATTTTGAGATCTCAAAAGTTAGGTGCAATTTAAATTAAACAGAAAAAGAAATATATAACTAAAAAATTATTTTTGTATTTCAACAGAATATGAGTAAAATATCTTTATTAGGATCACAAAAAAAATCTAACAATAAGCTGTATTTTGGAAACTTTTGAAGTTATATGTTATATAATATACATATTTGAATATATATACTTCAAAATTAATGATTTAGATAATTCATAAGAAAAAAAATAATACGGAAGAACTTATAAATTGAAAACAATGTTATTATTTTCTAACATGTGCTATCAAAATTATTGAGTTTGGACATGCGTGAAAACAGTTATTTGACTGTTGGGAATTTGGCGAAATTTTTCACTTTGACGAAGTGGTCGTTGATATTACAGGAATGTATCGAATGGTGTTTAACAATTTAAAACCATATTTTTCGTGTACCATAGTCTAATATATAATTAGTTATAAAATAATTTTACCTACATTTAATTTATAAGACTGTACTTTTAAAAATAATTACTATTATAATGTTTTTCTTAAAAATAGAGTTAAATGCTTTTTTTTTAAAAAAAAATCTAATATCTATATACAGCCACATTCAAATTGTGAAATTTGGCGAATTTTGATAATTTGACGAAGGGGTCGTTAATATTACATGAAAGTATCGTACGGCATTTAATGATTTCAAACGATATTTTTCGAATACATCAACATCTTTTATATAGTGAGTTGTAAAATAACTTAACTTTATGTGCATTTAATTGACTAGAATGTATTCTTAAAAAATTATCTGTGAAAATGTTTATCTTGAAAATAGAATTAAATGCTTTAATTCTAAATCTAAAATCTATATACAGCCACATTCAAATCGTGAAATTTGGCGAAATTTTTCAATTTGACGAAGGGGTTGTTAATATTACACGAAATTATCGAATAGCGTTTATCAGTTTAAAACACGATGTTTTTCGAGTATCAACATCTTTATATAATGAGTTACAAAATAACAATTTTATCAACATTTAGTTTATTAGACTGTACTTTTAACAAGTAATATATATAAAAAAACATTAAGTAAATTCCTACTTTGAATGGATGAATAGAAAGTATTTAATTACGATTGCAAATTTCAACAAGATATATATATATATATATATATATATATATATATATAGACCAATCATACTCTTTTTTCAATTCCTACTATTAGTTTACTTTTTCCCCTATATATATATATACATATATAGGGAGAGAGTAAACTATTAGTAGGAATTGAAAAAATAGCATGATTAGTCTGCATTGTTTTAACAATGCACACCCGGTTAGACTAGTTTAGCTGATAAACCGGTTTTTGAAGCCAATGTTTGTGATTGTTTTAACAGTTACATTGTTATAACAATGGCGAGGAATCTAAGTTGGTGTAGAAAACAGGTAATAAGTTTAATTAATTTAATTTAATGAAGGAATTAATATTTGAAAAGAAAACTGTACGAACATCAAGTGTCATCCATTACAAGTATTAAAAAAATTTATTTGAACTTGAATGGATGAATACAAAGTACTTTATAAATGATTGAAAATTTGAACAAGATATATATATACATAAATGAATATATATATATATATATATATATATGTATAGGGAGAGAGAGTGATCTAATTGTCAGAATTGGAAAAAAAAAATCTGTTAAAATGTTTTTCTAAAAATTAAAATTAAATGTTTTTCCTCTAAATCTATAGACACCTACATTCATTAAAATAATATAGTTAGAAACTTCCGAGTAAAATTATGGCTGAATGGAAATCCTTTAATATTTGCTTCGTGAAGAGTAATTCGATTACAATCGTCTATGAATTTGGATGAGACGCAACGAGACTGAAAATTTGCAACTCTGCACATGGTCAAGTGGCGGCCAAGCGAAACAGATTTGGAACGATGTCCGAACGTCGGCGATTAAAGCTCTTGATTTATTAAGGAAAGCCCATTGGACACAGGTGGGTAGTTGTCTCACACGTTCCATAAATTTGAGGACTAATGGAGCGCTGCTTTCCAATTTTACGGTTGGTCGACTGGAACACTCGGGAGGTATGAAGAACAGGAGTTGAAACATTCGAATCGATTTTCTATAGTTCATGTGGGAGGAAAAGAGTATTTAAATACGGAAATGAATCGTGCCAAATAATGAGTGTATAATTTTACAAGAATTGAAATTAGGTGAGTAATGTATTACATGGTTGTCTAATGTTGAATATAAATACATTTTCAGAAAATTGAAATTAAATGAACTATGTACAAGTGATTTCAAAATCACTTCAGAAATAGAGTGATTTATGATAAAATTGTTGTGTTGATGATTTGTTTAATAGGCAGCCTTACATTCAAAGACTCAATCTTCATCCTTTCAAACAAATAATATACTACATATAAGTATTTAGGTGCCGTTGAATGACAAAAACTGTAAATACGAAAAACAATATGAGTTATGTGTAAAAATCAGTATTTATTTACAATAACATATTAATCATACAATCAGTATTAATACAATAACATTTTAAAAATCATAAAATATTAAAAAAAAACACAAGTAATAATAAAAAGCATGTTAATAATTAATAAGAAAAAGGAGCTGGATTAAACAACTTTAGAAAATTACTTAGATCAACACCGCCATTGAAGACAATATAAACACCTGTCAGAGTACGAGAAAGGAAGAATCATCTTAATGATGGAAACTAGGTGGTCAGCTCTGACTTTACTGTAAGGAAGGTTTGGGACCAGTGAACAGAAGAAACGTTATTTACAAGGTGACCAGGCTCAGGACGCTCTCGGCAGACCAGTCTTCAAGAAGACTGTCACATCATGCGGCATGTAGGCGTATAGCCCACTGCCTCATTGGCTACTGACCAGACACAGGCAACACCTTCACTACGCGCCCCTGTGTCTTCCTGAACCACCTCAAGGTACCTGGTTAAAAGATTTCTGGTATCGCGGGGGCCATCTCCTGTTCTGTCAATGACACCCACCCACCGACGCCTTCGTTTGGAGTGGTTTCGAACACGACGGGATGGAACCAGTCGTCTACAGCGCCGAATCTAGATTCAATTTCAGCTGTGATGGCAATCGTGTTGTGTGGAGATCCTGTGGTGAACGCCTCAACCCTGCCTTCGCTTTACAGCGGCACACTTATCCCACAGCTGGTGTGATGCTATGGGATGCCATTGCTTACGATATACGGTAACCGCTAATATTGATCCATGGGACAATGCCAGTCCAGCGGTGCGTCCATGACAACCTTCAGCTACATGTGTTTCCACTCATGGCATAGTTCTTAGGAACCATTTTTCAACAAGACAATGCTCGGCCACGCACAGCAAGAATATCATAATACTGCCTCCACCATATTACCACCCTTCCCTGGCCTGCTCGATCCCCAGATTTATCACCAATCGTACAATTCTGGGATCATTTGGGATGAGGAATTAGACAGCTTACGTGTTTCCTTGAAATAGAGTCGCGTTTACAGCAACTGTGGAACGCGATGTCTCAGGACATCATGCGGAACTTGTTGGCCTCAACGCCCGCTCGTTTTGCATCGTACATTCGCGCGCTAGAAGAGGACCATCAGAATACTAAAACTTCTGTTCATTTGTACTTTTTTTCTGCAATAAATTATCCTTTTCTTTGATTTTCTAATCACTTACTTATATTAAAATAGTACTTACTTTTGTAAAATTTCGTTTCATTTTGACGATTTTTTCTTGATGCGCAAATTTTTATGGCAATGAGTGTATATTTCTAAGTGTTTTATATCAGTGTAAACGAGTGTATTTTATTTTTTTGTATTTTATTTGTTTACTTTCAGTAAACTAATGTTCTTTTTTTAAAAAAAATATTTTGTTTTCGACTTTTCAATATGCTCGCTCACCCCTCTTAGAGTTATCACGCAGCCTCTAGGGAGGCACGCAGAACAATTTGAGAAACGCTGACATGTTGTGTATATTTATTGTTAGATAGTTTATAAAAACTAGTTAATGTTTTTCCAATTTCCGTGCTGTGAACTTGGATTCTAGTCTCGAAACTGGATTGAATACGATACGTGGACGTTTAGTCATCTGCAGTTGTCAACGCCTAAAATGCAAATGAGGACGTGTTGTAAATTTACAACTACAGATGACGAAGATATATAGATATTTTTGTGTTCGAGTGACACGCGTATTCACGAGATCGGGTCTGAATGATTTCTTTTTCTTTAAATGCTTTTAAATTCAAGTATATTTTTAAGATAACTACAATATATAGTAAATGTTTTGGATCCTGAATAAACTCCTTTGGAAACCTCATCTCGTAATTGAACCTGCCGCATCTATGAATACTCTCGAAAAGAACATTTATATTTTAATGTAAAGCACAAACATAAGTTTCGCAAACACCTCCAAAGATTTCACAAGCTGTTATTGGGGAGTCATTCAACTTTTTAACTAACGTAAACTTTTAATTGTAGTTGAAAATAAATTTATTTATTTTTCTGTTCCCTTGAGAGATAGATCCTGTCATCAATTTCAAAATGAAGTTTCCAGACATAAACATGTCTGGAATCGCTGAGAGAAGGTATGATGGTGTCTACCTTATCTTACTATAAAATTACCGCTGCTTCCAGATTCACCCTATCAAATAAAATCCATGCGATCGTTTTGAATTTTTTCATCAACTTGAACTCTTTATAAAAGACATTTTAAAGCTTGATTGTACCTCGAATTTCGTAAGAGTATATATAAACTTTTCCTCTACCGGAATTTCAAATTTAAAAAGAGGATAATTATTATAATCTTTGAAGAATTACAGAGGGGAAGTGTCTTAGAAAAACTGACGTATTTGAAAATTAGGTATTATTATTTTATACATCAGATCAAAGATTATAATTTATTTTTCAATTCTAAATAGAACAAAAGAATACAAATTTCTCTGATTTGATTTTTGACGTGGAAAAGAAGTAGTAAAAATTGAACTTAGTAAAAAAAAAATTGAATGTATGAAAATTATTACATTTCTCATTTTAATCTTAGGCAACGGTAATGAGAGAGAGTTTCATCGTATATTTTCACTACTGACTGTTTTACAGAATTTCGGTATTCAGGTTCTCATAGATACGTACTTATACCAGGTGGTTATAATTAAACTTCTCATATAAACGGCTTTCTACAGCGCAAACTGCTGAACGGAATGCAACGAAATTTTGTATATGGGCTATATACGAGATGACGCCCACGGAATTTCGAAAAAAAAAATTTCCAAAATGTTCACCAGAGGGCCCATTTTCGAGAACAACATGAAATTTAACTCAATAAATGACCAAAAGAGAATACAAAAACAATATTAACAATCCTGAATATGAATGATGAGTAAGTAATAAAATGCAAAACCGGGAAAAGCTGTCAGTTGTGGGAGAAAAATGTCAAGATTTGCATGCTTGAGAAGAGGAAGTTTTATGCAAAATATGTGAGGTGTTCTTAGTTCGTTCTACCGATTTCCTCAAAGAAGAATAATCCATGGATGAATTACATCGTGAATGCGCACCATACAATGACCTTTGGAGACTAATGGGGAAATTCAGTGGGGATCCACGGATTTTTCTTATCCCAAATGCGATAATTATGTGTGTTGACTGTCCCAATAAGGTAGAAATGAGCCTTGCCACTTCAGCTGGCCTTTCGAAGGCCATGGCAGATGAACAGCATTCTGTAGAGAAAACTGACATCGAATGAAAGACGTTGTGTCTTTCCACCATTAAGCAGCTCCTGGGTTTGGAGGATCCAGTATGGGAAGTAGGGCATTATGTTTTCTGAGTATTTTTCGGACGGTGCTGTAAGAACAGCCTGTCTGTAGAGTAAATACACGCATGCTACTGCCCCCAAACTCATGTCTGTGACTGTGGTTCTACAGCTGTCTTGACGCCATCAACAAGTACTGGTCTGACACCTTTACGATCTTTTGCAGTTTCCTTCCTAATTTCCTCGTCTTTTCGAATCTCTTAATCACGGTCCGGATACCTTTAGTAGACTTTGGTATTCGCAGTGAGTTCTTTCTTCGATGAATTTCTCAAACTGCAGCCGAAGCATTCCTCTTGTTTTCGTAAAACAGCTTCACCAATAACCCACGTTCAATTAAAAAAAAACCATCATTAGCAGCCGGAAAAATCGACTTAAACTGGACAACACTCGATAGGACACTCGGCTTGTAATCGAGTGGGCTCGCGTTGGAGTCCCGAACAGGGCATGGATGTATTTTCGGGAAAAGAAGTCGGACTTTCACATGAAATCGTTTCCTGTCTCGAATGGAAAGCAGCGCACCCCTTCTGTGTTCTAAGCTGAGATCATTGGTTGTAATAATGTATATATTCTTTTATGATTATATTGTATGTTTCTGCTCAGATATCTCTCGTGTTTCGTATGTTTCCCAAGATAAAACGCACGATAACAAACAAAAATAAGAAGCTAAAATTGTGTTTTTTTCCTATCTAAATTAATATTTTTATCACTCATAAAATTTAATGCAATCACTCTATTATTTAAAGGCTTGAAAACCCACGTGTGAAGGAGTTTGTGAATGTTAAATCTGTCAAGGTCAAAGTTTCTGGTGCTGTTTTGGTGTGAACGTTTGGAGGTACGCTTGCCAGCCCAGGTATTTTATCCTCGTTTCTTGACCAAGATTCGAACTACAAGGTCCGTTTCTTGTCACTCTTCAAAGTGGGAAGCTTAAAAAAATAAACTTTTTTCTTCAAAGATTATTGTCTAAAATGGATAGCAATTAAAATCTTGCAGCGATTTACCTGAACATCAGTTATCTATATTCCACACTTAAAAATTATCATTATTTACATTGTAAAAATTTCCTTTAGATACACTCTTGCAAATGGATTTGCGAATAGCAGATAAAATCCATAACAGAAAAATATAGTGAAACATTGAGAACAGTATCAAATGTTGTAAATTATATCACACCTTAGTTCTTGATGATAATAGAACCTCGCAAATTTTTCAGGGTTATTTCTCAAGGTCCATTGTGAAAAGAGTTTTTCTAAGTGTAAGTTTACGGCTTTCAAACACACAGTAAGTGAAACCAGATTTTAACGATTCTTTTAAGGTATCCGCGACTACGTTCAGAACAGTGATTCTAAAAAACGCCTAAATGAATAATTTTCAGAATATTTAGTGTCACTTAGATTAGAATACACGCATAAAATTGTTTTTAGGACATTTCGACAAAAAAAAATATTTAGATACCATATTTTGGAAAAAATTAACTTAGAATAACCTTTTTTGAAAATATTCTCCTTTTGTGAAAAATGATTCTATTATAATAATATTTTGCCTGTATATAGCTCAGACCTCTTTACAGACGCTCAACTATGATTTTTGAAAAACTCACATTCTTTTCAGAGTTACAACCCATTGAAACAATTATCGGCGTTTTTTTCTTAAAATTTCTCCCCTCTGTTGTCGTAAAACATGGATAAACCCACTTCTAAGTTATATATTTTGAAAATTCTGGTTGAGCTTCTGTACAGAGGTCTGAGCTATATACAGGCGAAATATTATTATAATAGAAGCATTTTTCACAAAAGGAGAATATTTTGAAAATGGGTCATTCTATGATCATTTTCTGTCAAAATATTATAATTAAATAATTTTTTATTGTAATAATATTCTTAAAATTTTTTTTTACATTTTCTAATCTACTACTACACTAAATATCATAAATATTATCCATTTATACGCTTTTGCAAAATCACGGTTCTGAACGTAGTCGGATATCTTAAGAATGGTTTCACTACGCACACTTTTTTTCTGAAGAAAATAACAAAGATCCGTGTATAGTAGAATTGGATTTGAAGACTTTAATTTTACTTCTTTACTTATTTAATAAAAATATAAACTTTCGATTGACAAATATTTTTATCCATTCTTTTTTTTTACATTCAATAAAAAAACATACCATTAAAAGAAATAAAAAAAACCTTTCCTTTCGTTAAGATGTCGCGACATTTTTGAAGAATTTCAATATCAAAAGAATGCTTATGTGATAATGAAGAAAGGAGAACCACAAAAAATTGAATTTTTCTTTTCTGTCCCTCGCAAAAGAAAGAAAAAATGTTGGTAGGGAAATCTACATAAAATGGGAGGAAAACGGAGAAAGAAGAATTTTGCAAACAAACCTCAATCAAGAAAATTTTGTTTTTAGAGCCAACATTAGGGGAAAAACTTTTTTTTTCTTTTTTCTAGTGAATCCATGCAGGATGCTTTTTTTTTATCTCTTTGTTTTTTTGATAATGCTGACTAGAAAGTTGTAAAAAAAATGGTTGTTTGACTTGTAAATTTTGACCACGAATATGCTGTGGGAGGATCTGTTATTTTAAAAAATCCCTTCATCGACAAAAATGTTAGGGAGATTCAATGGCCCCGGGAAACATCGCTGTTCCAGTGGAAGATTATTTTTTCAACTCAGCTCTGGGAAAAATTAAAATATTCAAAAATTCGTCTTGGACAAACAATTTCTTTCCACATTTCCTTTTCTTTCCACATATCCTCAATTTAGTTAAGGATTCCTGAATTCAAATGGGCTTTATGTTACCAGAAATGTGAGAAAAAAAGTGTTTTTCGGAAATCTATAAAGCTTATTTAGGTTATGTAAATGTTAACAATGCAATTAATTTTTAAAATGAATTATAAAGGTCTTTTAGATAAATCCAGTAACTTGAGGAATTTTAAGATTTAAATATATACATAACTACTTCATATACTAAAAATATTTAAGCAAGCAAATTTTCTCAAGCCATTTTAACGGATGGCAGTTAAATTATCTGTGAAAGTTCAATTTTATAAAATAAAATCGCTTCAAAATATGTATATTTTAATGACATATTTGAAATTACAAAAGTACATACTTATGAGAAAGAAGTTTGTTAAGAGTTTGTTTAGATCATAAAGACCGTTATTCAAATATATTTACTGTAGTTGTATTTAAAAAACAACAACAAATTTTAAAATTTACTTATGATTTTACTCATGCCTGTTTTGCAATAGCCAAAATTAAAAGTATATGAAATGTTTTAAGTATATATCACATTTATATAAATTATGATCAAAAATTACATTTTATACTATGTATAGTTTGAAATAAGATTCGTGGCAAAGTACTACTTCACATTCCTTGCACCAGATACAGTTTAATTTGAGAATTTTTTTCCCCTAGCTTTAATTTTTTTTTCTTACTCAATACATAGCACACAGTCTACGACGTTTTCCGCTTTTGTTTTATTAGGAGTTAAGAACTTGCAAACTGATGAAGTGCTGGTCATAATTTCAATCATTTAACTTAAAATTTCAGTAAAGAAAAACGTTATAACGCTGTTGTACGCAAAAAAAGTGTTTTCCTTGAATGTTTTTTTTTATTCAAGACGCAACGGGTCAGTTAAGTCAATACATATGTGTTACAAAGTAATGCTTTTCTTTCAGTAGGTTGTATTACTCTTCAAAGCTTGTTCCATGATTTTAGAATCATCCTGCATACTAATTAATTGAGTAAAAAATCCTTAAACAGAATTCACGCATTTCCTTTAGTAATTGATGTGTTTTCTTATTAGAATTAAATACAGGGAAATTATGTAAATAAAAAAATAAAGCCTGTGACTCCTCTAAAGACTTTTTTCTTTACTAAAAATAACTTTCAGAACTTTTGTTGAATTAATGTAAAAAAATAATAATAATAAATATCTGGTTTTTATAATTCAATTATTTTTAATACAAAAGAAATGTTGTTGTTCCTAATGCCACCTGACCGAGGCCCACGAAAATCATCGTGGCAAAGGGCTAGTTTGTACGCTTGTTGTTAGCTGAAGCTTTGAGCACCATACCGGTGACAGTATTCTTTCGCTCGAATCCACTCCAAATTTGAGGAAATACACCATGGAGGTGGTCAGAAGCCTCCCACCTCTCTCCCTCTTCCCCAACCTCTCGTGAAGTTGAGGCTCGACGAATATTTAGAGTGCTTCCATCCCATAAAGAAGCTGTGGCGGTGTGATATCTATATGAACAAGTACCAACATCACGCGAAGACGATCGTTTTGGCGTGATCGGTTACGTACTTGCGTTCTGAACGGAAGGTACCCAGAACGAACCTTTCTTCCTTCATTGGTGACCCGGACGTGATTTGAACACGCAACCTTCAGATCTGTTGTCGTGGCGCCATCTATCCACCACAAAAGCAACCAAGCCGTCAAACATTGACGCAAATAAGTCGTTACTTCTCAAAGTTGTCTCCCACAAATGACGCAATCAAACCGTCACACAAATGAAGCAATTCTCAAGCCGTCACGCACGAATGACGCAACACACCAAATGACGCAACTGCTTACATGCTTGCCCCGAATATGGTATCGTTTGTTCGCCTATTCACCGAAACACTGGCAGGGGAGTATGAGGCGGTGTGATATCTATATGAACTAGTGCCAACATCACGCGAAGACGATCATTTTGGCGTGATCGGTTACGTACTCGCAGTCGGAACGGAAGGTACCCAGAACGAACCTTTCTTCCTTCAAAGCTATACATTTTCAAACACCCATACCTTCTCTGGGATTCAAACCCAGACTCTACGGCATAGCAATCAACGTCACTAGCCACTATACCGGATGTGCGACTTCGATACAACACACATTTTATGCATTTTAAATAATTTGATTTGATTTTAAATTACGTCATGCTCTGAAGCGACATGAGGGCTATTGGTGACGGACCACGTTCTTTCATCACTCCACGGTCCAAGGAAAAGAATGACCCCTGATCTGGTACCCGATCTCCAAAATCTGCACTGCGGGTCTTCAGTGACACTAGGACCCGAAATCGTGACTCGACATTGTCGGCCCCGTGGCAAAGACCCTAACCACTCAGCCATAAGTTTTAAGTAATAATCCGAGGCATATGTATGCAGGTATCATATACCACCAGATTCCCTCTTATTAAGTATAGTAATACCTCAAGTTACGCTACCCCAACTTACGCGATCGTGGAGTTAAACGATTTTCAAATTTCATCGATTCGTCTTTTGTTTGAGCGCTACACAACTCGATTACTCACTCTCCGCGTTCTGCTTAGCTAATGTACATGTTCGGAAGAATTACGTGGACACGACACTTTGCCATAAATATTATTTTACAGTAAAATCCGGCGTATAACGCCCTCCACGGTCAGCGCCGGCGCTAGCAGTTTCGTCGCCCCGAGCAAAGAGGTAAAATGGCGCTCGTTTATAACAAAAACTAAAAGAGATAACCTAGACCCTTCCCGCGTGTAATGGTAAAATAAAACGTGAGCAAAAAAAATGTTATCAATAATGTTGAAGGTTTGATTAGCAAAAAATACTAATTTATTAATTTATGTTTTTTGAACTAAATTAAAATAAGGGTTGCACAGATAGAAAAGAAAAAGAAAAGAGTCATTTCTAGTGTATAATTATAAAATACAGATATTAAAAAGTACTAAAACAAATTATAGAGCCACACTAAATATTAATTAAATACTAAAAATACATTTAAACCGAGAGTTAAACCGAGTTTTTTTTTATCACTTTTAATTCTGAGAGTTTTTTTTTATAATTGTTTTAACATTTATTTCTTCAGCCAGTTCATGTTCAATGGCTATTGTTGTCAAGCCGTTTAGCCAGTTTAGCCAATCCTCGGTAGTTGTGAAGAGTAAAATTTTTTTAATTAATTTTAATTTGGAGAAACTCCTTTCTCCACTTGCCACACTTACTGGGCGAGTAAGCAATATTTTTGAAACTATACCGAGATTTGGAGCAAATTCCAGGTTCGATATGAATTTTAAAATCTCGATTGGACAATCTTTTTTATTTAGCAAAGTCAAAACCGCTACTATCTCGTCTGCTAGGTCCAGCGCGTTTATAAATGATGAATTCCCATCCCAAATGTAACATCCCTGAGACCTCTTAACTCTGTTTCTAGATCTTTACAATACTTTAGTACGTCGTTTTCCGGAGTATCTTTTAAATCACAAATATAAATAAAGAATGTGTTCAAATGCTTATTAATGTTTTGCATTTTAAATTAACTACTATCGTCCTTTATAAGCGACTAAAGAAATTATTTCTATACGAGAGGCAAATAATATTTTTTTCATTTGAATAACAATATCAATCGAAAATGTTTTAAGATGATTACGGTACATTCAAGCTACGAAAACACACATATTTAAATATGTTATACAACATGAAAATATTCTGCGAAACTCATGACATTTATATTTATGTAAGTAAAATGAAAAATAAATAAATAAGATAGAGAAAACGCACAAATGCCGCAAAATAATTTTTTCACTTTATCTTACGCAATGATTAAAATTCCTGGGCATTAAACCTTAAAAATGAAAAGAGAATGTGAAAATTAAAATATTTTTACCTTTTTTGTTGTACGACTGTGTCTGGTCTGCATAAGCACAGGAAGCTAAAAGAATTAGTTCGAAAGTCAAATTGA
>BMAV01019695.1:143706-194429 GCA_019973955.1 Trichonephila inaurata madagascariensis | reverse complement strand
CTTTCTTCCTTCAAAGCTATACATTTTCAAACACCCATACCTTCTCTGGGATTCAAACCCAGACTCTACGGCATAGCAATCAACGTCACTAGCCACTATACCGGATGTGCGACTTCGATACAACACACATTTTATGCATTTTAAATAATTTGATTTGATTTTAAATTACGTCATGCTCTGAAGCGACATGAGGGCTATTGGTGACGGACCACGTTCTTTCATCACTCCACGGTCCAAGGAAAAGAATGACTCCTGATCTGGTACCCCGATCTCCAAAATCTGCAATGCGGGTCTTCAGTGACACTAGGACCCGAAATCGTGACTCGACATTGTCGGCCCCGTGGCAAAGACCCTAACCACTCAGCCACAAGTCTTAAGTAATAATCCGAGGCATATGTATGCAGGTATCATATACCACCAGATTCCCTCTTATTAAGTATAGTAATACCTCAAGTTACGCTACCCCAACTTACGCGATCGTGGAGTTAAACGATTTTCAAATTTCATCGATTCGTCTTTTGTTTGAGCGCTACACAACTCGATTACTCACTCTCCGCTTTCTGCTTAGCTAATGTACATGTTCGGAAGAATTACGCGGAAACGACACTTAGCCATAAATATTATTTTACAGTAAAATCCGGCGTATAACGCCCTCCATGGTCAAGGCCGGCGCTAGCAGTTTCGCCACCCCGGGCAAAGAGGTAAAATGCTGCTCGTTTATAACAAAAATTGAAAGAGATGTCCTAGACCCTTCCCGCGCTTAATGGTAAAATAAAACGTGAGCAAAAAAAAATGATATCAATAATGTTGAATTTTTGATTAGCAAAAAATACTAATTTATCAATTTAATGTTTTTGGAACTAAATTAAAATAAGAGGTGAACAGAAAAAAAAAGAAAAGAGTCATTTCTAGTGTATAATTATAAAATACAGATATTAAAAAAATACTAAAACAAATTATAGAGCCACTAAATATTAAAAAAATCTTAATGACATATTAAAAATACATTTAAACCGAGTGTTCTTTTATCACTTTTAATTCTGAGAGTTTTTTTATAATTTTTTTAACATTTATTTCTTCAGCCAGTTCATGTTCAATGGCTATTGTTGTCAAGCCGTTTAGCCGATCCTCGGTAGTTGTGAAGAGTAAAATGTTTTTTAATTAATTTTAATTTGGAGAAACTCTTTTCTCCACTTGCCACACTTATTGGGAGAGTAAGCAATATTTTTAAAACTTTACCTAGATTTGGAGCAAATTTCAGGTTCGATATGAATTTTAAAATCTCGATTGGACAATCTTTTTTATTTAGCAAAGTCAAAACCGCTACTATCTCGTCTGCTAGGTCCAGCGCGTTTATAAAAGATGAATTCCCATCCCAAATTTAACACCCCTGAGACCTCTTATCTCAGTTTCTAGATTTTTACAATACTTTAGTACGTCGTTTTGCGGAGTATCTTTTAAATCACAAATATAAATAATGAATGTATTCAAATTCCTATTAATGTTTTGTATTTTAAATTAACTACTATCGTCCTTTATAAGTGACTAAAGAAATTCTTTCTATACGAGAGGCAAATAATATTTTTTCATTTGAATAACAATGTCAATCGAAAATATTTTAAAATGATTACGGTACATTCAAGCTACGAAAACACACACATTTAAATATGTTAATCAACATGAAAATATTCTACGAAACTCGTGACATTTATATTTATGTAAGTAAAATGAAAAATAAATAAATAAGATAGAGAAAGCGCACAAATGCCGCAAAATAATTTTTTCACTTTACCTTACGCAATGATTAAAATTCCTGGGCATTAAACCTAAAAAATGAAAAGAGAATGTGAAAATTAAAATATTTTTACCTTTTTTGTTGTACGACTTTGTCTGGTCTGCATAAGCACATGAAGCTAAAAGAATTAGTTCGGAAGTCAAATTGACTCAAAATTCCCCCAGTTTTCTTCGAAAAAGGGGATTTTTCTCAGGGTTATTCTGTCCCCTTTCTCTTCCTTCATAAAACTTGACAGTGTTTTTCATCACGTTTGTTAAGACTTATCTCTGCCAAAATCTATCTCTTTCAATAGTACCCGAATTCACGCATACACAGCAGTAAAAGTTGTAGGAAATTAGTTGAAAGAGAAGGAACCGGATGCCAAAATTCTTCTTTATCGCCCCCTTTCCCCATGGGACCAGCGTTGGAAAATAAGGTTTTAAATACTAATGAATATTCGTTAAAAAATACTCTAGGACACCATAGAAAACGTGAATATTTTGCATACACATTTATTTTTATTTTTTTTTTTTTTTTGAATTTTTATTTTGACTCGTGGACCCGACTTTAAGAAAATACACTTGAAAGTATAAAATTATTTTTAACCGACTTCACTGAAGTAATGTAAAGAGTAAATCCATATATCTTTAAAATCGGGTACCTTATGTCTTTTTTGGAAAGTAAACCTTATTTAATCGGAAAACTTTAATTTTTTCCCACCCCTTAATATTAACCCCAAAGGTGAAAGAAGTAGATTTTTAAGTTTTAATTTTGCATTTTATGTTGATTACCAGTGGCTTCATTCACATCAAATTTTAATTATTTTCGGAAACTTACTTTTTATCAACCCCTAAATGTTAGCCCCAAAATTAGGGGGTGGCATTTTAAACCACCTTTTTAACAATGGTAGAAATCCGGTAACATACCCTATCAAACTAAAAAAAATCATTCAACTCGGTTGAGATATGCCGAAGTAATCGCCAGACGAACATAAAAAAAGAAAAAGAAAAAATATGATCGAATTAATAACCTTTTCCTTTTTTGAAGTCGGTTAAAAATAAATGAAAAAGCCTCGTTTATAAAAAGAAACATCCTGTAGAAGCTATTTAAATATTTCTTGAGAAAAACTGAATATTTTTTAATTATTCTACTCACTTTTTACTTATATAACACAACACAAGTTTAAAAAAAGACCCAGTAAATAGTAACTGTATTATAACACATTCTACTTCACTAGCAACCAATCTGCAATGCAATTATTCCATAAATAAAACAATAGAACTGCCTTTTTTCCTTTTATAGTCACGGTTAAAAGCATGTGAAATCTTGTCAGGACTGATTTTCCGCTCCCGCCGGCATTTTCATACATGTTTCGACACAAATTAAGACACACGGTAAAAAAATTCTATTACAGTACTTTGTATGTGTGCCATTTATTTAAATTATAATAAAAAGAATGATTTTGTGTGTTTACGTTTTAATCTATTTTTAAGTGGTAATTTATTATGCTTGTGAACGGTGTCCTTGAATCTTGGTTTATTTTCTTCATAAATTTGTTAATTTTAAAGCCAATTTGCCGCCTCCTAAGGTTGCCGCCCCGGACAGGGGGCCGGCTTGCCCACCCCTAGCGCCAGCCCTGCCGCGGTATACCGGCATCTATACTTCCACGCTGTGGGGAAACCATCTCTTCATCTACTCGACCTAGAGTTGTGGGAGGTAATGATTGATGACCCTAGCTAGCCATAGTAAAAAAAACCACTTTATTATTATCAATTATAATAATCAAAGACAGTTTTACTCTAGGAAGAAAATCAAGAGTGATATATCGTAGCCCTAAGTCCTATGTGAATAAGCGCCTTAAATCCTAACCGCTTAACTTTTAGTAAAATTATCCTATGAATCCCAACTTCTTTAATTTCTTTGACTCGCTGAAGACCGTTCTATAATTACGCGTCTAAGTTCAGATCCTTACCATAAGCTCACGGCGTTCAGCAACTCAGCTTTCTTTCCTCCTCTCTTTCGATTACTAAACCTCCACTATATATCTACTAATTAATCCGCATACCAGGGTTTCTTCTTGAGAGGGTTGGCTGTAAAATAATTCAATTGATGCCCCCAAAGATTCCCCAATAGGATTAGTTGAAAGCCCCATCACAAAGCATTAATTTTTTTTTCTTTTTTAGGTATATTCGCCGTATAATGCGCACCTCTTTTTTACGAAGAAACTTGAAATGTACGTGCGCAATGCTCTAATGTTTTGAAATTATTTATTCGAGGTATTATATCATGCTTTAGAAAAAAAAAATGTATACTGTTACAACTACAACCCCTTAAGTTCATAAGAATTGTCATATCTTTTAAATAAACAGTGTTTTGATCTATGGAAAAGTCTAATTTTTATTCTATGCTCATTTTTTTTTTATTTTTAAAGTTCTCATTTTTATATCCGGCGTATAAAGTGCACCCGTATATTTCGATCTTATTATGTGTGTTATACGCCGGATTTTAACGGTAATTTTACATAATATAATCAAGAAGCTCTGGATTCTCACAAACAGGATGTGACAACTGATGAGCTCAGCAATGCATGCGCTAGTGTAAGGCATTGAAAAATTTAATTCTTTAGACCCAGTTCAATCAAAATATCAAATGACAGTTAAGAACTTGACGGATGGCCTCAATTTAATTGTAAAAGTGTTATAAATTATAGAAAATGTAGAGACTGTAATTAAGAGCATATTTTTTCAACAAAACAAGGAATAAAAAAATTATTAGCTTACCGAGAAAAAAATTTTGCGGTAGAAAAATAAAATATATTAACTACTTTTTATTTGATTTAATGGAAACTTCTACACTAAATAACTTTGGTTTGCTATTTTGTGTGTTTGTGTTATCTAAAATTTTACTAAACATTTTCTTTTTCTCTAAATTATTATTTTATCTCACCTCCAGCCCAAACTACAAATAATTTATATGTGAAAGTATACCCCGAATTACGCGGTTAACACTCAGACAATCATGATAGTTTGAGGTATTACTATGTATATATTTTCTACCCTAATGTGCTGCATATTAGAGACTAAGCCTTTGCAGATACTGCAAGTCCCCAGCTGTGAGAGCCATTTCAGTGGTGGTATCATCTAGTGGTGGCTCTCGCTACCAAATTCGGACGCTTGAATTAAAAGAATTCAAGCTCTTGTCAGATGCAAAATTTTGCCGAGATTACCAGTCAAACTGGTACTCAAGGAATCTTTTACATGCCATATAATCATATGACATGCACGCATATGATTGTCGCACCCACAAAATCTACCGACTTCAGCCAGGATCGAACCCAGAACCTGAGACTTACGAAGCGAGCACACTACCTCTAAGCCACTGGAGCCGATGTATTACTAAACATTAATATAAAACAAAAATATTTTGACCTAAATTCATTGTCAAATATCATTCATTTCAATATTTGTCGACAACGGGGAAAACTACTACCAATTTCATGCTATATATATATACAAACTTTATATATAATAATATTTCAATAGAGTGACATTTGAATTAGTATTATCTACATTGATACTTTTGTCCTACCTATGGGGTTGATTCATCAACAGAGGGAGCTGCGATTATTTGCCGATTATAACGTGATTATCAAGTAAACAATAACAGCTAATCGTTTCTGATCTGTGTGTTTTTTTATGTCTGCAAAAAATTAAAATTCGGTGAATTCGAACTACTCAGAAAATATTTCAGCCTGTTTTTTTTTTTTAATTTTAAATATCGTCACCGTATTTGATAAAAACAAAAAATATCGAAAATGAAATAATGGTATTCACGTATTATCACAACCTATTGGTGACATTATATTAAACGGAGTATATGATTGTCATATGAAATCGAAGTCGCCTACCTGGTGAATTATCTTGAAAGTTGGTGATTGTTCTGATAGTACGTAAGTACCGAAATAATTAAGAGATACTCACATTTCAATCGAACTGTCTTTTGAGACATCTAATTTCTGTGGCACTGAAGATTTATTTCTTTTCTGCAAAATTCTTTGGGTAAATTGTGGCTCGGAAAAACAGAATTTTGTAGGAATTGAATTCGGTATTAATGTCCTTCTGTTGGTGAAAGGCTGATACATAAAACATGCTTCTTCAAAATGATCGGAGCATACTGATGGAAAATTAGATGGTTTGAAGTTTGTTCAACCTAAGTTTTGTATCTATTTTTTTTAGTAGATATGAATTCTTCAGTCGACATTGAAAAAAACTTTTCGTTCTACAGTCATTATGGAAATTTAATATGCTACAATATTTCATTTTGTTACATGAAAGTAGATGCAAATCCAAAAATTCCGCCAAAATACTCAGTCGAATCGAACACGAATGAAACATGTGGGTATTTGCTGAGCGTACTATAATGGGTAATTATGACGATGAATCGAGCCCTTACAGCTATTTCCCAAAAAATATTTCCTGATATTTATATGCAGCATTAAGTTTAAAGTACAAATAAACTAGCTGATGCAATAGTTTTCAAAAACAATTATAGATAGACTAGATTTTCAATTAATATGATTATAAAGTCATGATGTTAAAACAATTACAATATTACAAGAGAACAACAAGCGTCATAACGATCGTATAACAACACTTGATATTTTCTAAAGGAAACATTTGGCTTCTCACTGATTTGAGTTGTGTAACTGAAATTGACGCTGAGGAAGCTGCATCTATCAGAAAGAAGATTCGACAACAAAATACGACGTCAGTTGATGGTCCAAAGCAGGAAGATTCGACGTAAAACCAGGCTTCCCACCTATAAAAGGATAGTAACAGTCGACTACTCTCTTAAACTACGTGCTTTACTGTCTTCAAGCTGGATAGTTACAGTTTTGGGACACGAGGCACTCACGCGAGTCATATAAAACGTGGAAAGAAGTTGCCAGTAAAAGTCTTGCTTCCCTTTTTCCACTAAAATACCCGAGTGAAAAAGACTAAGTCAACAACAATTTTGTACAGCTTACAAAAATATTTTTAGCGAAAAATATACCAATACTTTTATAATAAAAGCGATTCAAATTTTTTAAAAAAAGTGCTTTGAAATGAGTTTCGATACTTTGAGAAAATAAAAACTTTTTATTTTTTTTTAAACATTTTTGCACATGAATAAAATCGACTGCTTAATTTAAGCCTAAATTTAATTACAGGCAACCATTAAATGTGTTTCATAAGAACAATCAGATCGTCGGTCTAATTATGAGACTGCGTAACTCCATCTGTGATGCTAATTTGATGCAGTAGGGCTAGGCGTCAAGTTGTTGTTTATGTTCGCCAAGATAGGCGATGATATTACAATATGATTTACTTTGATATTTTTATCGTGGTTGCAACGGGGATAACGTATATTAGTGTTAGTTTTTTTGTTTTGGTTCTTTTTTCCCGCGGGATCTCTGCTCAGCAAAAGTAACACATTGTTACAAATTTTGCGTAATGAACGCTTAAAATAGTGTAAATAATTTATATCTGGAAGTGTAATACATTAATATTACTTTCTGTTGTATTTATTTTATGTTAAAATCTTGCCACCACCTCTCCCTTCGAAAACTTGTTTTATTATGAAATAAAAATAAAGTAGTGATAACACTGATCGAGGAATAAATTAAAAGCAGAGCGCTCACTGAGGCATGGCGTAGACAGAACAAAAGGATTAAGGAATCGCGCCAAAAAGCGCTTGCCGCGTTGCACTCCTATATCAAATCAGTAACACCGATGGAGTTACGCAATCTGATAATTAGACCGACGATATTATAAATACTAATCTTTCATAACTCTTTTTGATTTAAATTTTTGTGTTTAAAATTACCTATATAAATTTTTATTTGTTGTTTTTATAAGGATGTTATAGCAATTTTAACTCTATCCCTTAATTTTTAAAAATTCAAAGAATTCAGAGCACACAATTAAAACACTATTATGGATGTATCTAATGCCTTAAAAATTGAATACCTTTTTAATTGGTATTATATTATACCTAACAAATAAAAAATAATCCATTTCAGAGGTTCAATGTGGTATGCTAAAAAATTGCAAACACTCATGCGGCACATTACTGAGACTCAATACACATAAACACGTTATGCACGACGTAAGAGACGAAATCCCTTAAATTCTCATTTCTCCAATTTCACTAAAATATTTTGCCATATAAAACTTCTCCGTTATAGAAAAGAAGATACATGGCATGGATACTAAATAGAAATCCAATGTTCTTAAAGAACTTTAAAGATACGCTTATAATTAGTGCATTAGTATGCTCATAATAAAAATTAGGATAAAATTTGTCGAATTTATTTCTTTGATAAATAGAAAATCTTAATATGAGCAATTTAATGCAATGTACGTAAGAAACTATTACGTGTTGCTAAAAACAAAAATCACACAAACATCTTACGATATACAAAAAGCATGTTTTACTTCCCCTTTCTTGAAGCGTTTCGATTTTATGGGAATTATTGAATACCTGAACTTTGTCATGATATGACTTAAAGGATGGGAGAAAATTAAAGAGGTATTTTGAATAATTATTCTCTAATTCGTACATTACAAGAAAAGGAGCACTACACATATTGAAATTATTCGTATACATATATAGTATAATAATAATTTCTAGTTCTGATATAGGGGGTATTATTCTATTTTATATATTTCATAGAAATTTAGGATTAATTTCTTAGAACATTCACTGTGTAATTCAACGTTTTTTGCCATGTTTCTTAAATTTTCAAAAAATTCTCCTAGATACTTTCAATAAAACCAATAATACAAAAAAGAGAAAAAAAAATTAAGTAAATTCCTACTTAGGTCACAAAGAAGAAAATTTTATTTTAGTTAATAAAATTTATTTAATTAATTAATATTTGAAAAAACTGCAGCAACATCATGTGTCATCTACTACAAGTTTTAAAAAAATATATTTAAAACCAAGAAAAAATTCATTAGAAAAACTTACTGGCACCATTTATTAGTGCTAGTTCTAACTTCATCAGAAATAACACAGAATAAATTTAAAATTAAAGAAATAAAATTCAGTTAATGAAAAAACTGTATTAATCTCACGTGTCATCCACTACAAGTTTGAAATTGTATCTGAACATTAGTGGAGGAATAAAAAGTATTTTATTAACGATTGAAGATTTGAACAAGATATATATTGGGTTGGAGGGAAAGTTCTGTCGTATTTTAAATAGGCAGGTGGTTTTTGTTGTAAATAAAAAAAACATCTGACTAGTGAGTCATTTGGATTTTTTTTTGTTTCTTTAGCTGCTGTATAATATAAAAGGAGTCCTTTTTTACCGTTCATCATTTACTTGTAATATTTAAAGTGAAAAAAAAGGCAGTAGATAAAGTGCATTTACAACCCTGCATTTTGTATGAATTCCAAAAAGGAAGCAACGCATCGGTTGCATGTAAAAATTTATGTGCGGTATTTGGAAAAGATATTGCAAATGTTTGTACTTGTCGAGATGGTTTAGCAAATTTCGTTCCGGGGATCTGAGCCTCCAAAAAAGTGATCGATCTGGACGACCATCTAAGATCGATAATGATGTGTTTTGCGATCCATGTTGGAAAATAATCCACATGTAACAAGTTAAGAAATTGCAGAAGAGTTTGGCATTCATCATACAATTGTTGCAGATCACATTAAATCTCTTGGGTTTGTGTTAAAGCAAAGTGTTTGGGTTCCACGTGAATTAACGGAAAAGAATTTGTCTGATCGTGTAAGAATGTGCTCATCACATCTGATTAGACACAATGTGGAGCCCTTTTTGGACCAGCTGATTACTGGAGGTGAAAAGTGGATTATTTGCGAGAATATTAAGAGAAAAAAAGTCTTACTGCAAACCAGGAACATCATCAACAACAGTTCCAAAACCAAGTATTCTTCAACGAAGAGTACTGCTTTGTTTGTGGTGGGACTGGAAAGGTCTAGTGTACTACGAGTTGCTGAAACAGGGAAAAACCATCAACACGGATCTGTACTGCAATCAACTGGATAAATTGAATGCAGCTATCAAAGAAAAAAGGCCAGCATTAGCGTCCAGAAAAGGAATAGTGTTCCACCACGATAATGCTCGAAAGCATACTGCAATGGTGACACAACAAAAACTAAATGCGTTAGGATGGGAAGTCCTTGGTCACCCACCATATTCACCTGACATTGCACCATCTGATTATTACCTGTTCAGATCTCTGAAAAATTATCTAACGGGAAAAAAATTCAAGTCTTTTGAAAGTGTTTCTAAGGTAGTTGCTGACTATTTTAACTCCAAGCATGAGAACTTCTACAAAATAGGAATTTATATGTTACCTGAAAGATGGCAACAAATTGTAACAAGTAATGGAGCATATATAATTGATTAATATTAAACACATATTTTTATAAATGCATTCAAATATTTTCTTAAAAAACTGCTTGTTTCGAACCACTATCGGTATGAAAAGTAAAAACAGTGGATAAAATCTATGATAAGTACAAAGAATCATATAAGAAAATGGAGGGAAACAAATAGTTTTACAGACATTCTAAAATTAAGAAAAATACACGACGATACTTGATGGTACTTTACTACTGCAGTAGTTGAGTGGTCATGGTCAGGAACTCATGGTTGATATTGCTTCTAGGTGTTATTTGTTGGTTAAAATCCTTATGTGACCAAAGTCCTGTCATGGAGAAGGGTGGACGATTCTCGAATGAGTGAGGGAATATTAACGTCGCACTGTTTAGATACACGAGGGCTTTTGGCGGTGGACCTCGTAATTTTGAACCATTCTTCTAAGTTACTAACTAAGTTACTAACTAAGAACTTCTAAATTTTATAATTTAAAAATTCTAATTCCGCCTCTGTACAGAGGTCTAAGCTATATACAGGCAAAATATTATTATAATACATAGAAGCTTTTATCATAAAAGGAGAATGCTTCGAAAACTGGTCATTCTATGTTCATTTTTTGTCAAAATATTTTACTTAAATAATTTTTAGTGTAACAATATTCTTAAAAAATGTTATATAAGTTTTCTAATCTAAGTGACACTAAATATCATAAATATTATTCATTTATACGCTTTTGCAAAATCACGGTTCCCAACGTAGTGGATACCTTAAATCGAGTTCCAAGTACCATCAAACGAAGACTCAAATAATTTTAAACTCCCACCCATGCGGAAAGCAAAGCCTTTCAACCAATGGATTCTCTTTACAAGTTTTAAATGTAGCAAGAAAAAATCTAGAAACTTTCTGAATACTATAAAAATGTATGGTATACTTTTTTATAAAAAGTAATTATGCAAAACTGTATGCTAGTATTTTGTAAAACTGATTTACAAAAAATACTAATAAATTATTGCATTTAAGAGTAAAGGCACAATGCTTTAAAAATATATATATAAAGCATACATTTAAAAATATATATATGTGGCTTTTTTTAGATAATGAAAGAAAATATACCCCTTTAAAAATACCAATAAGGAGGCATCTAAGCAGAAAAAAAATTGTTCCACCTGCGTATAACGCAATAGGTTATGCAAATATAGTTTTTCAGCGCAGGCACACAACATAGGTACCTGTAGGTTCCTCAAAGTAGGTTCTATAAGGGGAGAACAAAATGTCATTTATACAAGTGGTGCTATTTTTTTTCTTGAGATTGTTTTTTTAAGTTGGTAGTGTATTTGTCAAGTTTGTCCTGCATACAATTTATAAATTTCAATTGGGCTTTAAAATGCTGAATACAAGATGTTAATTTACATTTAAATCTGGTTCTGATTTTAATATTATTTAAGGTATATTACAATGTTTTGCAAAGTTTTTAGTTAATATGCTATAAAATTTTTTTTTTTCAAAACTCTGAAAATTTAATTAGGTTTTCTAATTGTTTAAAAGATTGTTAATTATTCCAGAAAGTAATTACCCTGTACAAATAAACGTCTTTGTACCCAGAAAAAGGAAATTATGTTCAATTTTATAAAAAAAAAAGCAATAAATGGAAGCCCCAGCTATGAAAAGAATGCTAAGCCGTTTTCCAGCTGGCAGAGCAATTGCACTCATCCTTCAAAACTAAGTCCCGTGGTGGTTAATCTCATTAAGCCGATCGCAAAGGAAAAATAAGTTTTTTTCCCCTACTCTTAGCAGCAAGAGCGGCAATCAGTAAATCTTATTTAGTGCATTGATTTCGTTAAACAGGTGGGCGTAATCAAATTCCAAAGTCTGTTTACCAAAGCTTTTCTCGAGCATCAGATAATCTGAAACCATTTTGTTTCTTCTTTCCTTTTAGTTGAGAGATTCACTCGAGTGCAATAATTAGCTAAAGATAAAAGATTAACTTCTCTTTGGTACTCAAAATATGAAAAGCTTTTGGAAGTCAGAAAAAAATCAAACTTAAATATGTTTTTTTCTATCGTTGATGTTACTATTTTTATCAAAAATATACAAACGTTATTTTACTTCGTTTCTAATTTGAATGGATTATATTTTATTTAAAATAAATACAAATTCAAAAAAAATCTATTCATTAAATTGTTTATACAGGGTATCCACAAATGCCGCGTACACACTCGCAGCGATGGTACAGATCATTTTGTGGAGCAATAATTACACTGTCGAGATAAAAAGATACAAAGATAGTAAAGCCACAGTACATAATTTAGTGTAAATTGCTTTATTACACAAAAATAAATAATAAACAAATGTATGACATAAAAGCATTATAGAAGGTGTTCGATATTGAAGCAATTGTCATGTATGCATGCACGACACCGACGCAACATGTATTGGAGGTCAAGTTAAAAAAATGGGCTTTTCACGGATCGTAGCAGCACCGGTGTGTATTCTTGTCATCAAGTCATTTTAGAATTGGCAGATGAATCAAACGTAAGGCTCTTCATGGAACCCCAGAGAAAAAATTCCAGAGGAGATAAATAAGAGGATCTGGAAGACCAAACGATGGGGCCACCACGCCTTATACACCTGTTTGGAAATGTTCTGTCCAAATGGTCACACAAGTACCGACCATAATGAGATGTCACCCCCATCCCATTGAAACCACATGCACAACCTAATAGGTGCAGGGGCATCGGCAAGATGTTCTCGAAGTGCCTCCTGTAGAAACACGAGATACTTGTCGAGTTTAGTCGTGGTGGTAAGATGTATGTGCCGAGTAAACTGTCATCCACGATACTCGCCTAAACATTAACAATGAATCGTTATTGTGTGGTTTGTGGTCGGGTGCTGTGTGGATTCTTAATGGCCCACATGTGTGCAGTGTGCGTACTGAACACCTCTTCACGTTAAAGGGTTTCTTCATCACAGAACAACACATTTTTGTCAACAAACCACTATGCAAACGTGACACGTCTTGGATGGTTATCTGCCGGTAATTTCTGTTTCTCTTTACATGAATGCAATGTTCGGGTGACAGTTGTTGGAGGTCTTCCTTTCACAACTTCAATTTTCCGTACACCGGTACCGGGATTTCAGTCCACAGCATGCAACACAACCTCTTTGAATATGGGTTTTCGTGCTGTTGGTAGCCCCCGAGTACCTTCAATTGCGGCTCTGAAAGATCCATGTTCCACATTTCGACAAGTTGGTTATCTTCCTTCATACAACCGAAAAACAGCATGTCCATTTCCGTTGGCTAGGCAAAGGATGAAGTGGATATCCTCCAACTTGGGGTTCGTACAATGATTCATGTTCATCGCACGCTGTCCCGTGTCTCAAATGAGGAAACTACATTTACCTACCTTGCAAGCTCGTGTAGAGTGCCACCTATCGCCTTCCTTCCATGCTTAGTGACGTAATTATGGCTCCTCAAAATGTTTTTCGAATCCCCTCCAAGTTTGTACACTGCATTCAGGAAAACCCTATATTTTAAGTTTAATTCAAAGCATGTAAATATTCGACAAAAAATATTTTTAAAAAATTAAATTCCTCGAAGTTTTTTAAGTATGCGATCACACCAAAAGTGTAATTTAATTGTTTCTAAATATAGTATAAAGAGATATTCTTCATCAAATATATATACATATATATAGGAAGAATGCTGACTTATCAAACCAAATTCTTATTCTTGCATGATGGTATAATTGAACTTATAGAAAATTGCTAAGATGTAATGTTAATCAGAATATTTTTATATTACTAAATCATATAATACAGCATTTCTCAAACTGTGGGGCGTGATCCCTGGGGGAACGTGATAACCCTCCATGGGATGGGTGAGCACGTCAAAAATTTGAAAATGAAAGGTTTGAAATAATTATCAATTTATTGAAAGGAAGCAAAAAAAAAAAAAAAAAAAAATCCGACACAATAAAATATAAAACACATATTCACACTGATATAA
Organism: Trichonephila inaurata madagascariensis; assembly: GCA_019973955.1. Taxonomy (NCBI): domain Eukaryota; kingdom Metazoa; phylum Arthropoda; class Arachnida; order Araneae; family Nephilidae; genus Trichonephila; species Trichonephila inaurata. The sequence continues at coordinate 180,254 of BMAV01019695.1, read as the reverse complement.
AATACTTATAAATGTATCAGAATGGTAAAAAGTACTTGATAATTAATTTATCAATACTACATTAAAAACAAGTTTAATACTTACTAGTGACTTCCATTCGCTTGCCATACACAAAATTACATATACACAATATTATATATATATGAATTATATACACACAATAAATTTTAATAATTTGTGCAGTTTATAGTTAAAGACACATTAAAAAGCTTTAGTGTCGAAGTACATTATGATTGCATTTAATACATATATTTTGTATGAGGTGGGGGAATCGATGAAAATTATGACTGAAAATGGGGTTAGCTCAATTTTGAAAGTTGGAAAAGCATTGTATTAATATGCTATATTGATATTTGAATATTTAAGCAATGTTTTATTGGTTTATATTAGATGTTTTCAACCTTCCACACGCCTGAGGGTCACATCTACAAATTCACAAGGATGTGCATGCCACACGTCTGTCAAAAAATAGTGTAATTAAAAAATTTATGTTGAAAAGAGAGATTTGTTTTACAAAACTAAAATGAATTTAAGAGAAGAGTTGTTGTAACAGATGTATGTATTGGCTTTCAAAAAAAGTCAAATAAAATTTTATTAAAATATTTTGTAATTTTTTTAATTATGAGAAACACTGGAGCTAATTGGGCAAAAAGATGTAACAAAACAGATTTACAATAAAAAAAAGTACATTGTGAGGAGAAAAAAAATGGTACTTAATTTAGTTTTATTGTGGGATTTAGCATTATTTGTGCTTGATTATACTTTCAACAACCGGTTTTATTTTTCTATAGTAATTTTTTTAAATCGTAACAAAAAAAATGATGCAAATTGTATTTAAAAAAAAGTTTAAGCAATTAACTTTTATATGTGTTTAATCCAAAAAGTATTGAAAATTATTTTGTATAAATATATATTAGCATTTCAAATGAGCTCTAAAGAGCAACTGTGTTCAGTACCAAACATCTCCGAAAAAGATACTTGTATTGTGTCATTTTACCACAGAGTCTAGCGAACAAATCTAATTCAGTGACAAAATATGTAAATGAAATGGATGTCTTTTTTCGCAGCAAAAAGAAAGGAAGTGGAAGAAATTGTTTGGCAAGACGGTATCTTGAATACTTTAATCTTCTGGAATTGAAATTTAAAATCAACGGCGACTAGAAGAGCGTTATTTCTTGAGCTTTCTGCCTTCGCTGCATTTTGTTTATGGGAACTCAAACAACAACACACCACGACAGTCGAGGTCTCAATTTACAAGTCAAACAACTACTTTCTCTTTAGGTAAGAAGGAAGGAATAATCTTCAAGACAATAATGGAAGAAAGTGCCACTGGAGTATTCGCATGAAACAGCTTTTTCTTTCTATAGTTCCCGAAACGAAATTTTCTTGATTGAGTTTTGTTTGTAAAATTCTCCTTCCACTACAATCTTCCTGTGTCATGTAGATTTTTTTGCTTTTTTTTTAAAAAAATTTCTTTTGGAATTTTTCAATTTAGGAAATACGGAAGGTGTTACATTTGCTTTTCTGTTGCTTTTTTTTCTTATATTTATGGTGGAGATAGATTTCGAATTTCACGGGTCTCATAGGGGTTTTCTTGTAAAATTGAGTGGGAATGCCAAAATATCAAACGAAACAAATCTTCTTGGTTACATCATTGATACTTACTCGTTAACTCCTATCTCATAGAAACCTGTAAAGTGTATGCAGTGAATTCTCGCAAGTTTTTTTCGCCTCAAGTTAACCTCTGAATAGTTTTGATCACAATGTTGGGCTTAGAATCTGTTTTTTACGAAGAGTCTGATGTGAGAAAACGGCTGATAATGACTGTCAAAGTACTCGAGAAGTACCAATAGATACCAGTATAGTGGTAAGCTAAAGTAAATAAGGGGAGTCGGAAACCTCTGTAATGACAATCTTAAATTGGTTGTTTTCCATGTACCTTTTCTCAAAATCTATTATAGGTACATGCTTTAAATTTTTTAAACTATTAAAGTAGGCCTTACTCATTGTGCGGAAACGAACTTTTAGCTGATTTTGAATTTTTAAATAATTTATGAAATATTTTATATCAAACATAGCGAAATTTGACCCATTTTTCACATAAAAAATTTGTAAAAAATAAATTTCTGAGGTTTTACAAAAAGCTCATTTAAGTATATATTATCCATCTTTATAAATATGTCATAAAAAAACTTGCATACTTGTGAACATTAGTTGACCAGAAACAGTACATCGAACATCAAAAATTTACATTTTGAGATAAATAAAATTTAATGTATAATTACTTTTTTATTAAAACATTCCTGATAATATTCCAAATGATTTACATTTTTTAAATCTCATCATCCTCTCTCTTCCTTTTTAGTCTTTTTTCTTTCCTAACTCCCTTTATTTTTTGTAAAGATGAGTATTTAGTCTTTAACAGCCTTTGTTTGTCAGGCGCTCCTTTACCTGTACAGTGTAATCACAAGGTTCAATATTAAGTTTTCTCAAAATTTCTGGTTTTGATACATTTCCCATATTAAATGATGAAATTGCATCGTATGTACCCAATAACAATACTTCTATTTGTATAAATATTTTCTTCGGTACACGAGACCATATTAAGTTGTTTACACTTTCATTGGGATTTTGTGTGCCTCTATGTAAACACTTTTTTAGCAATTCTGGATTAAAAGTTTTAATTTCCATCATTCATTCAACTTTTAAGCAAAAAAGAAATACTTTGTTTACATTTTTCACCATTTAAAAGAGCGTGGTCCAGTTTTAATGATTATTTAAAAATATATTCTAACTACCCTGTAGATTAAAGTAAGATATTTTTAGAAAGGTTATAATCCATACAATTTGAAAATGTAAGAACCTCAAAATTGTCATATTAAAAAGATTTTAGACTTCCAACACCCCTTAAAAATATAAAGTGAATGACCCAGAAAAAATATCCTGAATAAATCTAAAAGAAAGAAGCGACAATTTTCAGGAAAGCTGAATAGCGACTTCCTTCATAAATATGTACAGTTTATAACTTAATCAAAGTTTAAATAAATAAATTTACAAAATATACAGGGTGATTCATAAGGAAGTATACAGTTTCAATGCACTTTAAATTGAAAACAAAGTATGATATTCTATGTTACCTGTAACAGAATTAATTATATGGGACTATTTTAAGTTTTGTTAGAAACAGTTACGATGTTCTATGTGGGAACCCTTAGTCGCACGACACACATCCAGCTTGTGATCCATTTCCACCCAAACGCGAGTAAGCATATCTGAATTAAGTTTATTGATAGCGGCTGAAATACACTGTTTTAGCTCAGCTAGATCAACAGGAAGAGGAGTGACGAATTTGTCATTTACGTAGCCCCACAGGAAGAAACCATAAGTTGTTAAGTCAGGACTTCTGGTTGACGATTGGATAATTAGCATATTGTAGTTCACAGTTCGTCTGATTTATCGGCAAGAGAGATATTTAATGAGGTAATCTCTCAATTAAGTCGACCAGAGTGGAGGTGCATCATTAAATATAGAATGAAATGGCCAATGTCATCCTGCAACTGGGGCATCAACCAAAGAATTAACAAGTCCAAAATATTGGTTTTCAGGACAGTTGAAGCGGTTTGACAAATGAAGCAGTATAACATTTGCTTTTTGCACACTGCACAAAACATACTTACAGGAGAGTGTTTCTCAAACTTTCAATATTAGTGACTCAATTTTCAATCATATTTTTCCTCGCTCCTTCCCGTACAGTAATAATGTATTGAATGCAATAATAATGTACTATACACTAAAGCTACAATACGACTTTAATTATAAACCGTAAAAATGCTCAAGATAAGTATTACACTTTGGACATGTTACTTTTAAGTAATAGATATTTTAAGTAAGTTATATATATATACTTTTAAGTAATAGGATAAATATGTTGTTATTTTCTTTTCTAATTCTTAACCCGCGATCACTCGCGCGAGGTGTTCTGTACACCCCAGCAACAAGAAAGGCCCCCTAAGATACTAAACAGAATGCACAGAACCGCGATTTTTTCTGTAGCTGCACATTTTAGGTCATTGAACCTTCACAGGCCTGATGTAATCAATCTCGCTAAGAGGATTGGAATGTAACGACCTTCAAAAGTTTATCTGGGGTGCTGAGAACACCCCGCGAGTGATTGAGTTATATTTTCGTACTCGAAGCATCTAAAATAGAGTACGTTTTGCTTTTTTCGTTTACATTTTTTTTTCAAATATATTAATATGTATGCATATTTTATTTAAAATTTCAATAATTGTAGCATAAACATAATAGAATTCAATAAAATAATTGTAAGATATAACTTTTAAGAAAAAAATTTAAAAGCATTTTCCAGAAATTAGGACAAAACCTTCATGAGAAATGGAGAAACTGCGATTTCATCGCCTATAAGACACTGTATTAACAGATTGTCAAGATGAACTAAGTGTATTCAATGACTGCGTAATTTTAGAACCAAACTTGGAGAGATGAAACTTGAAATTGTAAATTTTTATAATACAGGTGGTATTGATATCACCGATGAAATGTGCAGTACTTATGATGTATCGCGAATATGTTACCGTTGGCCATTGCGAATATTTTATCATCTACTTAATACTGCAGAAATTAATGCTTCCATTGTCAATCATTCGGTTCTTCCTGAAAAGAAAATGAGACCTTCAAGATTATTAGAGGAGATTAAAATGGATCGTGTGCAGCCACAGTGGGATATGAGATCGGAACTCCCAAACCTTACCAAAATACTCAAAAGAAGCTTTACTGACACAGAAGATATTAAAAAAGCATTAATCTACCAAAAACGGGTGTTGCACTGTTTGTCAACGGGTAAAAGATGTAAAAATTTTCTTTGTCTTCAATGTAAGAAAAATATGTGCTTAAAGCATATGACTACAGTCTCCTCTGAATGTTTGGAAAATGATTAAGATTTTATTTTTCTACTTTTTACTATCCTTATCATTAATTATAAAGGTAAATTTATTACTGGTATATACGTTTTACTAATGGTTTAAGTAAAAATATAAAATTGTGCACTTTAAAATGAAAATTTTGTAGGTTTAATTTAAATTAATGTTAGTCTCATTTGTATGCAATAAATTTAATAATTTTTTTGTATAATACAAAAAACATCTTGTACTTCATAAATATGTATCATAATTGACTTAAAAAAAATTTCATGTTTAAATACACGTGTTAAAAGTTTGGGGTGTTCTCTACACCCAGGCGAGTAACGATGGTAGCAAAAACAGGCGCGAGTGACCACGGGTTATATTGAAACTTTTTGCAGTATACATGTGACGTGTATCTTAATTGTGTCAGAATTATTTTGTTTTACTTCCATTCAGTAAATAAATATACTTTTTTCTATTTTCGACAAACTGGTGCCTCCCAAGTAAGGTTATCATGCTCCCTAGAGAAGCACTCTCTACAGTTTGAAAATCGCTGCCTCAGGAGAATCCGCACCTGTTGCACTGTGTATTTGATATTCTTCTTTAAAAGCGAACATTATGCTTGTTTACTTTCTCTCTGACTTGAAATATGTTTTATCCGTAAAAATTAAGTGATCGGCGTAATCGAGATTTTCGAAATGAAGTTGTATATCGGCACAAAATTTAAAGCGCTTTCGTTTGTCGAAGTTACTCAGATTTTGAAACACTCGTACTTTATATGGAATCTTTTTCAGCTTCTTTCTCAAACTTCTCCAGACAGTGGGCTGAGAGATCTACATTCGACGAATCACTCTGTGTTGATTTTCCCGGGCTTCTTTGAAAAGTGGTGCAAATTCTATCGGTGACTTCTTGTATTACAGCCGGTTGTGCAGAACTGCCGTAGTTTAAATTTTTCATGACACTGTTAGATATATTTTCTAGTTGGAGGTTCTTTTCTGAATCGTGATGAAAAATGCAATTGCACAACCGTCATGGATTTCGTTTTGCTAAATTCAAGAACAGAGAAAGCCTTCCCCATGGCAGATACACTTATTTCGAATGACTATTCACATGACACGTACACTAGTGTTTACGAATCTTTCGTTAGGGGCGAGACATAAACCGCTCTTTTCTTTCCCTAATCCCACTTTTTCCTTTCTACCAACCTATCTAGAGGACTTGTGGCAGAAAGGCTATTTAGAGTACCCTCATACCATCTCTGGGATTTGAACAAGGGACCTACGGCACAGCCGTCGGCATCACTAACCACTAAACCGGATAGGTGACTAAAAGAAACTGAGACAATTTACAAATCAAACGTCATATTTACTGAAAAATTACACTTATTATTTAAATGTAACTGTTTTAAAATAGGCTTGCCTAAGCACATTGGTTATCATAAATTAAGGGAAAATCCCAAAAATTACCATAACTCAAAATGTTATGCATGTAATTAAATGGAACTTGTACACATTATATAATATTATGCAACATCTATAACACCAGACAATTATGGTGTTATAGAAATTAACATATGTATACAATTAACAAATCAGATGTGTCAGTTTCGGAAATGAAAATAATCTTCAATATGGGGTATAATAAAACCAAAAATCAATACAGCAAATCTTGCAATGTGTGATGCTCTCAATAACGTGGTCTATCAATTTTGTAGAAAGTGTGAGCCATTGCTCTTCCAAGGCAGTTGAAAGCGTGGCTCTAGGGTCCTAGAAGGAGAATCAAAACAAGCAACACGTCGTCCTAAGGTGTCTCAAACATGCTCGAGGGGATGATTAAGGCCCAGTGATTGAACTGGCCACTGCATGCATGGATTAGTTTCCTTCTCCAGATAAGCACTCCTGATGCGAGCCTAATGGGGTCTCGTATTATCACTCTGTAACATGAAAGCATCACCTATTGACCCGGCATAAGGGCTCACAAAGACACACAAGATGTCATCTCTTTAGGTGTGAGCTTTAACATTTCCATGAGAAAAAACATGGTGGTCAATGTGTCCACCTAAAGAGATGCAACCCCAAACACAGGACACTGCCTGATACACATGCATCTTTTTCACTGATGCGTCATAGATGAAAGCGAGCGCCAGGTTCTCTCCAAATGAAAATACGTCTGCTATCACATTCGAAGCTAAGCCAGGACTCATCCGTATAGAGAACATTTATCCATTGATCACGCATCCAGTGGACATGTTGACGTGCATACTGCTAACATTTCCGTCTTTGGAGTGACGTCAGTGGGACGCAAATGGCTGGTCACCTAGCATAAAGACCATATTCATGAAGCGTAGTTGACGTTGATACCAACCTTTCAAAGCTAAACGCTAGAGAAGGTCAGAATGAGTTGCGGTTCCATTTCTTCGTGTGCACAATGATAAAAATCAGCCGTCATTGACTAAACAACCTGTATGCCTAGTCCGTGGTTAGAAATTCTTAACAAAACCTATGGATCCCATACGGACTCCCATTGACCCATAGAGCCATTTCTACCGGACTTTATCCAGCCTCTAGTCTCTCAAGAGCTCTCAATCACAGTTCCTCTGTCAAATAATGCCTGGAGGCCATTGTTACAATTTCGCAAAATCAGATTTCTAATCTCAGACACGCAATGACCATTTCCGCCTTGCTGTAAGACATCCATTTTTATGTTCTTCGCAAATGACGTAATACGACTGCATCGACACTATTTTGCATAATGTAAAATCGTTCAACTCCTTTTACTTACCAAAATATTCATTTTTTTTTTAGATTGGCATATTTTGAGGGAGTTATCGATATTTTTGTGATTTTTCCTTAAATTATGATAAACCTTTAAGGCCCGAATTATTTTTATCTTCAAATATTAAATTCTTCTGGTTATTAATACTATATGGAATCCAATGGCATTGGGAAAAATAATAAAAAATTCCCGCCCCCACCCCCTGGAACGTAGACGGCGGGTTGGGCGTTATCTGTGAAATAGGTCACCTATAAAATTTTACTAGTTATACATTTTTCGCTCTAAGTTGATGGAAGAAACAATCTTAATTCAACTAAAATTGTTGCAAATGCGGAAATTATTGATGTATAATTAACTATTTTATTAATTTATTATTTACTTACTGTAAAAACTTTTTGTTTTGTTTTTGACAAGTATGAATAACCATTGCATTTTTCACAACATGTTTTCAAACTGCTTTCGCCGTTTTCAAATCTGCACTTGCGAGGCCTTGAAATGTCATCAACATATCGAAAATGGCTATACATGTCAAGACTTTTGTCCTCGAATGGCCCGGATAAAAGCCATGGCATGTGTAGCAGGTGAATTATAACGCTTCGATCTTTTGAGAGTGGAATTACAACACTCATTCATTTCCATCATCAGTTGAAATACTTTTGTTAGTAGGTGGAGAGGATGATAACGCTTCAGCTATTACTAACTTAAATTTTAAGCGATCCATTTTGATTTTTAGAGGAATTTTATTTGATATTGCATCTTTTTCACACAGAAACCAAGAATTTTCAACAGCTACCCATGTGTTTCTTCATCTTTCTCATCTCATCTTGATTCTCCTACCAGTATACGCAATTCATATGTTTTGTTCGCAGCATTGACATCATCCGAGAGATCACTAAATTGTGATTTAAGTTCAATCTGATTTATTCATCAATTGAAAAATTTGTTCTGTGAGAATTCTTCTCCTTTTAGACACCTGAAAAAGTTTTTGATTAAAAGTTAACACAATATTCCATGAAAACAGTAAAAAATGTATCAGAAAATCTTATTATTTAAATATATATATATTTAAACCACACAATACTAACTCCCACCGGAAAACCCAATTTTTTTGGTGGAAGGAGGGAGAGATATGGATGCAGATATCTGTGGAGAGGATAAAAGTGCCATCCTCTTCAACAAATGTATGAATAAAAAGAAAGGAAGAAAGAAGAAAAGGAACTCCTCCATAGCGACCCACCAGAACATTTAGTATCAATTATATAACTCTATATTTCATGTTTGTGTGGCTTTCCTCAAAATTATTGAAACAGAAAAGGAAATTCGCATGGTAGTAACTTACCTTTACAGCTGAAGTGACTCAAGTAACGCCCAATCCACACGATCATGCGGGTAACGACATCCCGATTCCTATAAGTCACATTAATAGAGTATAGTTAATATTTTTTTCCATTTTACAATTATTTAAACATTAATACACAAATTTGTATCCAATCAATTAGAAATATATTGATAGTTACCTTTCTAAGACAAGTACAAAGAAGATGCGTTTTTGCTGTTTTTGAAAACAAAGCTAGATTTGTCAGTTGAAAGTAAAACATGGACCATCTTCATCGTCTGTTGATAAAAAGTAACACTTTTCACATTTTGCAAACCGGCGCAATCATTAGATTCGCGATTGTCTTACATACGACTATTCCAGAAGCAAAAACGTATAAGAATATCTAGCCCGCACGATCTTGCGGATTGGATCTTAAAGGGATAACCAGTGTATATCGATCCAAGAACCTACATGTATAAAGTTCCAAATTAAAACAATGGACATCATATATAATTTTACGCTAATCACTATCGATTAACTTATCTATATTTTGTTGAATTATTTTAAATTCCAAAGAAATGTACATGTATTTTTTCCTTGAGCTTAGTAATAGAAAAATAAATTTGCAATGAATTAAGTAGAAAAATTCAGTCTTTCTTCATAGTTTTCTTTATTAGCCCACAATACGCTTATTATATTTCATTCTGATAATCCATGTTAATGTAATACTAGGAATTCTTCATTTCCCAACTCACTATACTTGTACAGGTTATTATTATCAATCTTTAAAAGGACACTATGGTAATTAATGTAATAATTCATTAGAAAATTTGGAAAATATTTCATGGGTAATCAGATGTAAATTTTCTCATATTTGGTTTGCTAATCACCGAATTAGAATTTCCTCTAAGTAATCATTATTTGTAGCCTAGAAGCTTAATTGTAGTCTCATATTTCTCGTTTAAATCTTCTGGAGTTGTTTATTAATATCTTGTTATTTTAAAACGGAAAAATTTGTTTTTTACCTTTTAAATTTTAATTATTAGAGTTCTCTAAATGCGTTTGTCAACTACATGAATGAATATTTGTAATGAGTATTCGTAATACAAATTATTTTAGTTTATATTTAAAAAGTGAAATAAAGTCTCAATATTTTTAAATACATTTCAAGATTCCGAAACATCCTCTTTAAAAAGAAAAGAAAATATGGGAGCAAGCGGAGAACTTTTTCAAGAACTGATAAAATTCAAATAAAAAATAAAAAATAAACACAAGAAAGACAATCACAGACCTTCTAAAGTATTTATAGGATTATGGTGTTGAATTGAGCACCTCAATTGTACGCAAACAGCTTTTGGAAGTTGGCCGTGAGGTAGCAAGCCCGAAAACAAAAACAATTTCTATCTGGGAAAATGTTTAACATGGGCCAAAGAATACCGATCATGGACTCTTTCCAATTGGAAGGAGGACATTTTCAGCGATGAGACACATTTATTTTTGCTGGGATACAAATCAAGTGCAGTAAGAAGAAGGGAAGGTGAAACTGTCGGCTACCAGATAATTTCCAATGGACTATAAAACACCCTTCTAAAGAGATATTTGGGTTTTTTTTCACAACAAATGGCACTGGTAGCTTAGTTTTTCTTAAAGGCATGATTGATTCTGACAAATACATAGAAATATTACGTAGTAGGAATGTTCAATTCATTGAAACATTAGACGGAACATTTCAACATGACTTTGCCTTTGTCACAATTCGAAATTAGTTCAGCCTTTTTAGCGGAAAAATAAAATACAAGTGTTGATTGGCCTGGTAATTTCCCAGATCTTAATCCTATTGAGAATTTATGGCATACTCTCAAGAAGCTTTCTGCTAAGATGAATTGCACGACAACAGAACAAACGATAAAAATTGCTGTATAAGTCTTGTTGCTCGATGAGATAAATTCAAAATACATGTGCACCCCACCAGTGAAGTCAATGTCAAAACGTGTTCAAGATATCATTTCTGCTGAAAGAGGACATACTTCTTACTAATATGAAGAATTTTCAATCTACTTAAGCTATGTAATTTCGTTAAATTAAAATCGTTTTTTCCTTTTTGTTCCAATTAATTCGAACGGTATAGTACCATTGACAAAAATATTTAAATCATTCGTCAAATGCAAAACTATGAATAAAGAAACTTACGTGAAAAATGATACAAACTTACGAGAAGTTATCAGAAAGAAAAATCTTGAAATATCAGCTGCAAAATATTGAATTTTGCTTCAGTATGTTGTATTGCATTCGCTTTTCCTGTTCTCTGGCCACTGCTGGTGAAAAATTACTTCGCAAAACATGTCACCAGACTTGAACACTAACCCTTACTACCTGACCAAAGTCCTGCAAATATTTACATTTTCAGTGACTAAAAATTTAACTAAAGAAGAAATGTTTCAGAAATTCAGAGGGAGTTAGGAAGAATGTGACGAAACAAATAAATAAACATTCTAAAAAAGTGTGTCAAAAATGTTTTGAAACAATTATATGAATGTTGAAAAAGTGTGAATTCAACAAATATGACTAAATTGTTGTAAGTTTAATATATTTCTTTTATTTAGAAATTCCAGGAACCGTTTGATTTTAATTTGTATGCATAAATAACAAATATTGACAAAAAATTTTCGAATATTCAATAATACACTACATAATACCGATAAGCAACAAACGCATAACAAAAATAAAAAAAATTATTATTCTGATATTTAATAACTGTATGATGAAAAGTATTAAATATGCCGGGTGTTTCAAAAGTCACGTTGCTTACGTCTTGTTGCTTAAAAACTAAAAGGGTTGATTGAGATTTCTTTCACTAGATGTCAGCAGGGACCCCATCATAAGAAGTTTTGAACGTATCAGGCATCAATTTCAAAATACTTGTCAAATGTAGTCAGTTGAGCACAACGGGAGGTGCATGATGTTTTCTCAAGAGCAAATAGCTATCGTGGAATTTTATTTCACTGTAAAATTTCATTGCCGTGTGATAAATGCATTTCAGCAGAAATATCCAGGTGAAACAGCGCCAAATGCATCAATGATAACACTTTTAGTGCAACAGTTACGTGACACAGGATCGGTTGCAGACAGGAAGTGATCTTATAGAGCAGGGATGGGAATTAAGTCGATCGCGATCGACCGGTGGACCGTCAAGGCATTTCTGGATGACCACCATTACCATTACTTTAGAGGCGCAAATTAAAAGAAACATGTTAATGGAACACCGACGCCATCTAGATAATTGACCTTTCACAATCGTGCGACTGTGTTTACAGAACCAAATGATTCTATAAATGTGTAGACATCACTATATATATATATATATATATATATATATCCCCTTCATTGAAATCGCACGATGACGCTTAACACATTCACTAGCGCTGTAGGAGAAAAAAGCAATTACTGCGATGCCAGCTTTATAAATGAATTGTTTACCATGCTGACTGAAGTAATAAATAAATGTTGATAATCAGTTCTTCCAGCGACAGCACGGGATTGGCTCTTAAAACATCATCCCACACTCCACGCTTCCTCGGGATTGTATCTCTTATAGATTTCCTGTCCTGCGATGGCTCGGGACTATGGGCAACAAATGAAGAACATACGTCGATTTCAGAGTCATCAATTCACGTATGTTCTCTCGTTGCATTGAATACGTCCACTCTCTAAGGCTTAGCAATCGCTCATAGTTGCTGAAACATTCAACTTGACAATTTTGTGTTACTTGTGTTTTTGCAGTAAAAATAGTAAACTGTCACATTATAAAAGAGGGGAGTAATTTCTAAAATAAGTGTTATGAAAAGAAAGCATACAATTTTAATATAAAGAATAGTAATCCCTACGCCACTAGGGGGACCGGAGCACTTTAAAATCCTCAGAAGTAGCCCGTACCAAGGAAAGTTCTGCCCATTCCTGGTGTAGAGCGTTCATAATGAACACGAGTGGCAGATGTGGAGACCGCTTTACAAAGAAGTCCATTGAAAAGACCGTCCGTCTACATAAACATCATTACAGAACTCATATCCTTGCTGAAAGTGATGAAAGGTGTGCTTGGTTGCAGATAGATGGCGCATTGTGTCACACATCACGGGACAGTGTGGAAGTTTTAACTGAATTTTTCGATGGTTGTGTCATTTCCGAAGGACTTTGGCCCACTCGTTTACCGGACTTGTGAATTCAGGATTTTTTCTTTGGGGATATCTGAAAAATGTCACCTTTAGGAATAATACCCATACGTTTGGTGAACTTAAGAGTAACATTATTCATGCAATATCGAACATTAATTCTCACGCTCTTCATAAAGTGTCAATTAATATGGTAAAAAGAGTTCGATTGTGTTCCCAGGAAAATGGACATTATTTTGAATATTTAATGTTATTTTACTATGTCTGACACCTGACAATAAATATAACTTATCAGCCTTTGTTTTTGTCCTTTATTCTGTTTGTTAACATAATTCATCTGTCTTTAAAACTCAACCACAAAGGTTGATGTGCGTGACTTTTGAAACACCCGGAATTTAAATAAATAACATGTACTAACTTTTTTATAATTCTTTATTTTATTTATAAACTTTGGTGCAGATATTTTGAGGCACAATATATATATAGATAGACAGATAGAGATACATATATTATCTTTCTTATATCTACTTTTTCTTCTTTAAATTGAAGAATATTTTGATTCTAAGAAACAAAAAAAAAATTAATGCAGCTAGTTAAACAAAAATGAACAAATAAAGGTCGCCTCAATTATTAAAATAATTTTGCTCAAGTAAAATTGTTCACAAATTTGAATTGATACTTCCTTACACACTTGAAGTAAAAACTGATAAAATCAATTCTTTTCATTTTCAACATATTAGTACTAATAAAAAAATAAGAAAAAAAACCAACACATATCCAATATACTTGAGCTTATTTATTAATTTGCTTATATTTAATGGTGCCTCTTTTGTTAAATGTAGAAACATTAAGTGCTCTTACTAAATAAATAAATAAAAATTGCAGTGTAACATAGTCATTTATTTTAAGCAAAAAAACATCTATTCATAGAGCAGTTTATTCTTTTCTTCATCATATTTTCGGAAATCTCTCCAGCATAGATTTATCTACCACCTCTTAAGACACTGTTTTTTACATACTATTTGTTATACATTTTTTGTTTCCTTATTTTCCGTTTACTTTTGATTTATAGTTTTTCACTGCCTTTTTTATTGCAAAGGCGAGTCATTTGAACATTACTCTTCGAGATTCATTCCTCAGTTGTATCCTGCTTTGTGATATTTATCCAGCGGATACAGAATGGATGTTCAGAGACATTTGTAACTAAGCCATCACAGGGAGTTGCGAAGAATTGCAAGAGAACCCCTTATCTACCCTGGACTGACACTGTCCCCGAGAATTCCTCGCATCAGATAAAGGTCCATTCTTTCTGGCTTCTAAGGGAAACATTAGATAAAGAAAAAATTGGTAATAATATAAGTAACAAAAGCTTACATTGCTTGGAGAATGATACAAATTGTTATATCTTCTCCGCCAATGGATTTGAAACCCATCTCTTTTCAAAGCTCATTTATAATGCCTAAAAGGACTCTTTAACCATGGCAATACATTTTATATAGACCCTTTCTGGAGTGAAACCCTTTTATTTGAACTGAAATCGAATCCTATGTATGACTGAAAAATATTTATACGATTATTTAACTGTTCACGAAAGGATATTTTACAGAACACTTTCCGAAAATTAGGTTCATTCATCGGAAAAGTAGGCCTAAGCAGTTTTATATTTTTTTAATTAAATTTGACCAGTTATCTTTAAATTGTGTTCCACTGAACCTTAGGCTTCCATGAGGTATGACCAGAGGTTGCACAAGTCACAATAAAAAAACTGGAAAGAAAATTCTAAATATGTATGAAAAAGGGATTCACGTTCTTTATGAAGTTTGTATAACCACAAATAATTAAAGATCACCTCAGCCATTAAAATTAAAAAATTTTATTTAACATAATAACTTCATTTAACGATATTGTTAACTTGAATTTTAATATAATGAATTAATATTAAAACGTTTTCTTTTTTTCTTTTTATGTGCTGCCAACTATAAGGTTGTCAAGTATTAAATGGAGTTCATGTTATTTATTTCAATTGCACATAACCTCATTTAGACACCGTATTTTGGCATAAATTGTTTTTCGTGTGAAAGGTACATCTTTTCCTCTTTTTAACGCATATTTCAGTTTGAGAAAAAATGAACAGATCATCTTAAAATCTTAGTTTTTATTGAAAAAAATCGAATTCAATTATGAGAATTTTTTGCTCCATTTCATATTTAACAACATAATAGATAGTGAATATTCCATTGTTTTCTATCTGGGTTACTTTGATATTATGTTATACTCGTTAGTACTAAGTTTTGCAGAACTAAATAGTTTTCCAATGGAAAATGCACTTATCGCCTGCGAAAAAAACACCTGTAATAACGGAAAGGGAACAATTTATTGACATATCGACAAAAATTCCAAATTTGAATGTATATTTAAATAAAAACAGTTCCTAAATCTTACATTCTAAATTCCTGCAAAATACACACATTGGATTTTTCACAGTTATAAACATTTTTATTCCTCCCAGAACAACGTTTTTAAGTGAAAAATATTCCTCAACGTGAGTGGCTGCCAAAAAAAAATATAAAAACAAACGCAGAATATGGAATGCTGATTTCATTAGACCTAAGCTTCGAGAGTTTCTGTAAGAAAAAGGCAAGGACAGATCCCAATTTCTAAATATAATGCATGGGTAAGTGGCACTTAAATTACAAATTAAAATTATTCGTGGGAGTCAATTATATGAAAAATAATAATTTTTTTAATAATAAATACACAAAACTGCTTTTAATTATCTTCATATAAAATACCTAAAATATATTGTGTTCTACTTTAAATTCTATTCCAAGATATGTTCTTCTAAATTTGTGTGTATGGAGAATGTGGTTCTCCCAAAACACTTTTTAGTTCTTAGGGTTCCATGAGTCAAAAGTTTTAAGAGCATATAATTCGACAGTCAAGAATTCTAGAAACATGTATGATAAACCGTGTGTATGTTAGTGTTAGTTTGTAACTCCATTCATTTTCGCACGCTTTCATCATTAAAGGATTTGATTTCCCAAAACGCAAAATATCATATCAAAAATTTGTCCCTGGTGTTTTTGTTTATTTATTTCGCTTTTGCTCTTCCTGAAACAGAATTATATTTTCAAGTTTATTCAGAAGCATTTCCTTTGTGAAAAACATCTCATATTGCTTTGCAGTGAAACATTTTCCTTTCTTTCAATATCCTATACACTCTGTTTCTTTTTTCCAACTTATAATCTGAGGTTAAAAGGAAGTCCTTTAGGATGCCTTTTATAAGCGAAACAAATATTCGCATATTCACAAAAAGAATACAGGACTTAGAAAAAGTCGAAAATAATACCAAAGGATTTAGGAACTATTTCCTTTTTCCAAAAAAGAAAAAAATCCCCTTTCGGTTTGTTTTTATTCCTTAAGACGAAGAAGAAGGAGAAAGGTTCATACTTGGGGATTATACTGGGAATAAAAAGACAGAAAAATAGGTAGCGCAATTTTATGATTTCAAATAAAGGGTACTGATGAAATGGTTGAGTAAAACTATACAGATTTATTTTACACAGTAAACAAGTGTACTTAAATTTATATGATAGAATTATGTGTTCATATATTAAATAAATGAAATGATCATGATAAGTTGTCATAAAAAAGCTGTCTGATTCCCGAATTGCAAGAAAATAACTATTTCTTATAAATAATTAATACAAGTATTCATCTTGTATACTAATTATTATGAGTAAAGCAATTACAGAAATTACATCAAAAAGGGTTACTATATGAAATCTAACCTTATTTGTGTAATTTAGTGGTTCGGTAATTTAGAATAATTAGGAACTCACACAAGACAAGAACATCATTTTTTTAAAAATTTTGTTGAATAAGCAATTATGAAAACTGTCAGCTTGATTTAGAAAAACTGAAAATATAATACAAAATACAAATAAATTCATTCGAAATTTAATTTTTTTTTTCACCTTTGGCGTATTGCAACTCAAACTACAATATATTTTGATAGTATTTTCACCATAAGAAGAAATGAAATTCAGATATAAATCTTTTTTTTTCTTGACTTCATTTAATAATGAGAAAAAAACATCTGCAAAATTCTTTGGCTATTTTTTGAAAAAAAATTAAGACCTACAAATGTAGCATTCCAAAATTTAAAAATAAAACGTGAAAAATACAAAATATAGTTAATTTTTATCTCAATTCCTATGCATGTAATTAATTGCATTATTACATAACTCAGCTGATAGATGGAGAGGAGGAATATAAAACTTTTTTTTCAAAAATTATAAAGTTTTAATAAGCTAGTAGGATTTCATAACAAATATTGAAACAAGTATTTTTCTAGAGTAAAGCCTCCTCTTTCGGAATGCACGATGGCACAGCTGTTTCGATAGTGAAAATACATCTGCTCAAAAATAAAGAACATCCTTTAACTAAAATAGTTCACAAAATTTTATTCGTTTTACAAAACATTAGTTAAATATAAACAATTTTTCACCTATACATTAATGTGAAATACGATAATGCATTAGATGCTGAAAAAAATATAAAACATTTTTATGTATAACATTTAATCTCTCTCTCAATTAAAATTATATACCTTCAAATATAATTATATATATAAATTTTTTATTCAATAGCGGAATATACCTGCCTGGAATACGAATTCGGATTGAAAAGATATTTAAATATTAAGTTTATTACATAGGTTAAATACCTATATAATTTTCAAACTATAAAGTTATCTAGATACATATTTGCTTCTTTCAATTCTTCCAAATGTATTGTAAATGCAACACAGCATCATCATTAAGGTATCCGACTGCGTTCGGAAGCGGGACTTTAAAAAAAAGCGCATAAATGGATAATTTTCATGATATTTAGTGTCACTTAAATTAAAATAAATGTATAAAATTGTTTTAAGAATATTTTGACAAAAAAAGTTATTTAAATACAATATTTTGGCAAAAAATTAACTTAGAAAAATCTTTTTTCAAAATGTTCTCCTTTTATAAAAAATGCTTCTAAAATAATAATATTTCGCGCGCGCGCGCTTATATAAAGTAAAGACTTCTCCAGAGAGTCTGAACTAGGATTTCTGAAAAATTCACATTATTTTCAGAGTTATTACCGATTGAAATAATTATCGGCGTTTTTTTCTTTAAATTGCTTCCCTCTGTTGTCGTAAAATACGGATAAACCCACTTCTAAGTTATATATTTCAAAAATTCTAGCTGGGCCTCTGTAGAGAAGTCTGAGCTATATATAAGCAAAATATTATTATAATAGAAGCATTTTTCCCAACAGGATTTCATTTTTTGTCAAAATATTGCACTTAAATAATTTTGTATTGTAATAAAACAATTAAAACAATTTTATATACTTTTTCTAATCTAAGTGACACTAAATATCATAAATATTATCCATTTTTACGCTTTTGCAAAATCACGGTTACGAACGTAGTCGGATACCTTAAACAGATTTGCAGAGCTCATGGTCCCACTGCCTTATTGGAATGATACTGCTCAATGCATGACGTGTCAGTTTCTCCTTTCAGGATTTATCTTACTGCTTCAGAAGATTGTTCTTTGAGGTTACTTTTTCCTCCTTTGATAAACTTTCATCTACAATTCCTTATATTGGAACACTGTACCATTCAAGCTCTTCGAACGTGTGTTCCTGGCTGTTCTTCTACAAGTTCGTCAATATCATTGTTATCCCCTGCAAGTAAATGATGTTGGAAAAGACAAAAACTTATTAGCGTCAAATTCTAGAGGCACTAGCTTAAAATTATCAAAGTCACATTCAACAAACCTCGCCTGACTAAGCCTCTTCCAAACAGAAGTAAAGATTCTCTTGCTAGCCTTTTCCCGTACATTTTTGATTATCTTGAAGTTAAGAGCAAAGAAGAAGTGATATTTACAAAACTCTCTGAAAGGGAGATTGATTTCTTCAATCAATTAACCTTCCAAATAATGCAATATCATTTTAAGTTTCGAAAATAAAAATCAGTTGTTAAAACTGTTTATCGACATAAATATTTTCTATGCGGTTACAAAAAATGATGCTTTTTAGATGAAGAATGTATCATTACGCATAGCATATATATGGCTCATTCAAATTCTTTACACATGAGAGTGGGATATTAGTTGTTGAGAAAAATGAGCAAAAACTCTTCTTGGATGCATTTTAAGACAACTAAGAATTAACGGTAACATATATATATATCAGCATTAGGACTCGATATATATATATATGTTACGGTTTAAATGCGAAATCCGTTATTTCGTCGAATAACTAAGTCTATCAGGAAATAACTGCACAAGTCTCTCAGTCAAAGTAAATAAAATTTCTGGATTTACGATTTAACTAGGTTATTCTATATAATAACGATTGCTTAGTCGTTAAAGTATGAAATGTAGCACTCGATAGTTCTTTGAACTGACCTAAGCTGCTTTTCAAGTAGTTTTTAACAGCTTATAGCTGCTTTGCAATGAAGTGTGTGTATGTGAACACCTCATTCCGTTGCTTTTAAATGAAGAATTTATGTAGTGCATATATGTTAGCGTTTTACATTTTGGATTATTAATAAATATTTTTGCAACATGTTTTCCAGCAATAAATTTGCAAGAATAAAAAACTAACCTATAAATAAGAAATATTCAATGCGAGAGATTTGAATCTTTATTCTATAAGCATGCAACAAAGGAAAAAAAAGTGCTACACTTACCTGAAATTTTAACTTTGATAGTAGAAGTAAAAAGTGCTAAAACAGCACAGAAAAAAGACCTACGTGACTATTGGTTACTCGAGCATTATCATATCCCTGAAGTTCAAGGAGAAGAGAAGCTAATTGTGTTTGCCATGAACAGATACAAAGCATATTCTTTTTTTTTTCCCTTTCTGTTTGACTAATTTTAGCAATATGAGCAATAATAAGTTATGTCATGTGCTTTTCTTTATTATTTATAAATTACTCGTCCGCAATATAGATTAAATGTATTTTTTGAGAGGTTTTAACTATTTATGAACAATTAATTTATAAAAAAAATTTGACTTTTTTTTTTCACTTTAACCCTTTAACGGGCACAAAGGTAAAATACACTTTTCTGTGATAAAGTACTTGATAAATGTGATGTTCTCATCCTCTATAAACATTATTTAGTCACAAAAAAATTATCCGATCAAGGTTTTTTTTCCCCTGGGTGGTGGCTAGACGTTATAGCCACTGCTCATTTAAGACATTTAACTTACTTTTAAGGACCGAAATAAGGAATCATATTACAATAAACTTTTTATGAAAAATTAACACATTTATGCTAATAACTATTTCAATAACTATTAAATACAAAGTATAAGTTTAATTAAATATTAATGGAATCATTGTACTTAGTAGAATACTTACTAAAATATTCATTGAAAACTATATATATCCACATTTTATATTTTATTTAATTTTAATATTAAAAGTTAGAAACAAAGTAATAGTTTTGAGTATTTAAATTAGTTATATCACAAATTTGATGAGCTATTTACCGTGGAACTTTTCAAAGCAAGTAGGACCACTTGCTTGAAGGCATAGAGGTACGTTGCAGGACCAACACAGCCATTGATAACGATGAACGTCTTTTCTGGTATTGCAAAGAGAGCATCTCATGTACAGATCCCTTTCTGTATTGACACTCTCAAGTGGAGGAAGAGCAAACATTTCAAGGTCATTTTTCTGTTCTATGTGGGTAGTGGATAGAGCCTCTATCCACATATAAAAGCTTTCCAAAAACCTAAATAAAACCTCTTTTATTTAATTGAACATTTTCTTAATTGATTCAGATGAGAGAAAAGTATACTTAAGACATGTGCAATTTTTTTTCAAAGATCAGAAATTTTATTTATAGCAATCAAACTACAGTTTGTAGATTTACATCGAGAAAAACTGTTTTTAACTACCCATCAGAGGACATAAAATGCAAAAAAGTTATCTAGCTGCCATCTGTATTGATTTTTACGTGTTTTAGCTTCAATTAACGCATGTGGATAGTCTAAATAGCCACCACCCTATTGAGGAAAATTTTTTTTAATATGTGTCTAGACTTATTAGCCACTATCCGTTAAAGGTTTAACGGTCAATCATTAGTTATTTTATAGAATAACTAGTTATTTCATAGAATAACTAGTTAAAGTATGAAATTTTTCCTCTATTATATGTGCTGTAACTGACGTGTAGTTATTTCATGTTATTAGTTATTCTATGAAATAACTGAATTATATACTTAAATGGTAACATATACATGACGAAAAGAAATTACTGTAACACAGATTCTTATTTTATAATGCCTACTATGCAACATCCGTATACTCTTCCCTATACGTTTCAAACACATTTCTGAAGTTTGGTTTAATTTTTATATTTTATTTTTTTTTCCATTAAAAATTTCCATAATTCTATTCCATTTAATTTCCTAAAGAAATTTATGAAATTAAATTAGGATTTGAAGATATCTGTGTTTTCATTCGTAGTAATATCGTTCTTGAATGTAATTGTGAGGGAAAATCAGTTACATTGCACAACTTCATAAGAATATTTCTATCCATCATTAGATCATTCAAACAAAATGAGTTCGCGTAGGTTAATTTCTACCCTCTTAGATGTAACTTGCATAACTGTACTATTTTGTTAAGTATTTAACTACTAGGTCTTCTTAATCTCAAGTTTCAATTGATATCACTTTTTAGTTTGAGAATTTTGTATAACATTTACTCACATAAAAACTATTTCTTTTGCTCGAATTTTACATTGAATGTGTGTGTGTGTTTGTTTCTATTAACCCATTCAGGATATTTTTTTAAAAACAAAATTAGTCAGTATCAGAAATCGTAAGTCTTGCACGTATTTTTCTTATACTATTTTAACACGAAAATATTACTCAATGTGCCAAGAGAAGATTAATCTCCGTGAACAGTACCAAAATTTCACAATTTCCGAAATAAAAACTTAGAAAAGTCTCACTTAACTTATTAATGATTTTCTCCAACAATTACCAAACTTTTTCTTGGCTCATATTCCATAAGATTTAACTAAATACTTGAGACTTATGAGAAATTTAGAAAGAGAGGAGAAATTGAATGAAATCAAGACGAGAAATTCAGAAAAATTGTCACTTACAAGACCAGAAATGTTTTCTCATGTTTCTAACATACTTTTCTGCTATCATTGCTCAATTATGTTGATGAAGTAATGACGAAAACATTATTCATTAAATCGAAGCAATATATAAAAAAAAATTCAAGTTATTGAAGGAATATCAACTTAAGAATATCAGACATTATAAATAATTACTTGAAAGCGAATGATTGCGCATAAGTTACTGAATAAAAAAAAAAATCGCCACGTAATAATGATTTAATTGTATTGCCATATTAAGCAAGAATATGTTCATTTTTTCTCTACTTTCTTTCAAGCCATAATTTTTCTGACACTTTTTGCAAAATATTTTATTTCTCGAAGCTTAAATGAAATACTTTCACATGTTCTTTCTCATTTGTGGGTGAATTCCTCTACCCAGAGTGAATATTTCACATGCGGCTTTTACCACCATCCCGCAAACACAAACAAATCATGTTGACAACTTCATTTCATGGAAAGATTTTTCACAGGAAAAAAAAATAGGAGCTAAGAAATGAGACGAAATTAATGAAGATTTTCGCTACAGAGTAGAAAATAATTCAAGGGGAAAAAATTGCTGTACTAGCGAGAGAATATTTTAAGCCCATTTGGAGAGAAAAAAAGTTAATGTCTTACTTTCTTGGTGCAGAGATTTTATTTTATTTTATGTACAAAAGTAGCATGCCGGATGTGATTAGATTATAACTACAGAACAATAATGGAATTTATTAAAAAGAAATTAATCTTGATAAGTGTAATTTAATGGAGAAATTAAAAATATCATAAAATGAAGAACTGTTAAGCACACACAATGGATTCAGAAAAAAAATAGCTTATTGTTACGCAAGGAGAAAAATAAGTTTTGTATAATAATATTCTACTGTTTTTGAGAATTTTTACAAATATACAGGGTGATTTCAAATTACTGGTACAAACTTGAAGGGTAGAAATAGTACATTGTAACAATCATTTTTTGTATAGGAATGCATGGGTACAAGTAACGCAGTGAAGCACAATCAGCAGAAATAAAACAAAAGAGAAATGGAGTTATCGGTTGGTTTCGTTGCCAGTAGGAGGCAGTAGATGTCTATACACCGTTCAACGTGATGCATCTCAATAGGGGAAAGGGCCAGTCACAATTGTGCTGACGTATACGATGAGAGACTATACGTAAAAAAATGCAGACATGCATTACATGTACGGCCAAGTAAACGATAAAGGCAGAGCTACGCTATGAGTGTATCACGCGCAGTTTCCTGATCGACGATGCTGGATCACAGAATTTTTCAGCGGTTATATCATCAACTTCGAGAAACACATTCGTTCCACGTCACCAAACATGATGCTGTTCGAAAAAGAGCTGTATGCTGACCCAAACCTGGAAGAAAGCATCTTGAACGTTGTAGTTACTAGACCAGAGTCTAGTACAACAGCTGTTGCTCATCATATCACGTAATTGCAAGTCATCAGCCCGTTTGTAGTGTTAAGCGAAAATCGCTTACACCTGTCCCATTTTCAGTGAGTACAAGCTTTGAATCCGGCATGCTATCTTCTCCGACAGCCAGTGGGTGGTTACAGCAATGTGCGCTGCAGCTAGACTTCATAGTTCACGGGTTATTGCAAACATTACACTTGTCAACGACGCTTTCAATAAAAACTGTCTTTCCTTTTGTGTCTTATTTTTTATGTATGTGCCTCACCGCGTCACTTGCGCCCATACATTCCTATACAATAAGAGATTGTTACAATGTCCTTCCTGTACCTATTCTTAATCCTCTCGCTGCGCGTCCCGCTATTTCCACGAGCAGCTCAGATGTCGCAAAATTTGCGCAACCCGCGATTTCACCGGGTATGTATAATTTCCGACTTTTTATCTGTGCAACCTATTCTTTCCCTGTTTATGATTTATGTTCATATTTTGATGATCTAAAAGTCTATATTTTAAAATAAAAACTTCTTTACAAATTTTTTTTGAATATTTAAACTTTAAAATGTAGATTAAATATATAGATTTGAAATACTTAATGAAACAATACGCAATCTTTTAACCGACGTTGATAAAATAGCTAGTAAGGGAGAGGGTTAAAGTTTGTGCTACGAATTTGGGACCAAACTGTATTCAAAATTCTTATATACTAGTTTATTTTTATTAAGCTTTCGATTTTATTTAGTTATTTATGTACATATGTCGCGTATTTATTTTTAAAATCAGACATTAAAACGTTTAATTCATTACCTTCTCTTTCTCATTAAATATTTTGATCATTTTAATTCGCTTCAGCAATTGAGAGTTTAAATTAATTATATATTTTAGTCATGCAACAAGGCATGCTAAAACTGTTATTTTGTTTTATAACTGTTTCAATTATTTAACGAACACTTGAAAATAAAAAAAAAATTCAATAAAATTTAATATTAAGGGATAAGGTTATTTAAAACGCTTCCTTCTTCACAACAGGTGAGAGGAATTAGACTGATCTCACGTTTTACTTTACGTGTAAATTTAATTACAGCCACCCGGTATGTATATGTCTAATTATTTTTACGCTCATCACTTATTTCTCTTTACAAAGCTTTCATTTTCCTACGCGGCGTATAACGCGTACCCATAAATTTCAGTCTTGTTTTTTACGTTAAAAGTTCTCGCTATACACCGGATCTTATGGTATGTAATTGTAGAGTTATAATATGAATGTTAATACAGAGTATCTCAAAAACTTTCAGTATTTTTGACCCAATTTTCAATCATAGTTTTCATCACCCCCCATGCAATACAATGTACTGTGTGAATGTAAAAATAATGTACTTTAATTCTACAGTTACAATACGACTTTAATTATATTCTATACAAATGATCAATATACGTGTTACATTTTCTATGTGTTACTTTTAAAGTATCCGACATCGTTCGGAACCGTAATTTTGAAAAAGCGTTCAAACGAATATTTTTTTTTAATATTTAATGTCACTTAGATTAGAATACACGTACGAAATTGTTTTAAAAATATTAGTACAGTAAAAAAATGATTTAAATGCAATATTTTGGCACAAAATGAACTTAGAATTACCTTTTTTTCAAAACATTCTCCTTTTATGAAAACTGCTTCTATAATAATAATATTTTACTTATATAAAGCTAAGACTTCTCAAGAGTACCTGATCTACGACTTTTGATAAATTCACTTTATTTTCAGAGTTACTACCAATTGAAATAATTATCAGTGTTTTTTGGGATAAAATTTTTCCACTTTGATGCACTAAAATATGGATAAATCCACTTCTAAATTATATAATTCAAAATTACTAGTCCAGGCTCTGTATAGAGGTCTGAGCTATATATAGGCAAAATATTATTATTACAGAACCAT
Organism: Trichonephila inaurata madagascariensis; assembly: GCA_019973955.1. Classification (NCBI taxonomy): domain Eukaryota; kingdom Metazoa; phylum Arthropoda; class Arachnida; order Araneae; family Nephilidae; genus Trichonephila; species Trichonephila inaurata. Next base: position 154,530 of record BMAV01019695.1, on the reverse strand, counting down.
TTTTCATAAAAGGAGAACATTTGGAAAATAAATAATTCCCTGTTCATTTTTTACCAAAATATTGCATTTAAATCATTTTTAATTGTAATAAAACTATTGCACACGTGTATTCTATAATCTAAGTAACCTTAAATATTTAAAAAAATCAATTCGTTTGTACGCATTTGAAAAATCACAGTTCCGAACGTAGTCGGATACCTTAAGTAAGAGACATTTTAAATTAATTGCTTTTAAATATAATAATTTTTTAAAAAATCTTTTAGTTTCAACTTATTCGATATGTTCCGCGTGCCACGTAGGGTTATCGCGGACCCTTAGGAGGCTCACCTAACAATTTGGGAATTACTGTGTTAAAATCATTAAGAAAAATCATTGCGTAATAACACTTGAACCTTTTTCATTGTTTGTTAAAAGCAATGAAGCATATTAAATAATTTTTATTCCTGTATTTTTTTAAGCATGAAGTGACATGTTTATGTTTTACTTAACTTTTTATTATTTCAGGCACCAAAAAATAAGTATACAACAAGAAAAGATTTATCTTCCCCACTCGATGGAGGGGAAAAAAATATATTAAGTCCTAACACTATTGGCACACATCTGGAGAGCGGTATGAATCGAATTTGAGATACTTTCCAGAACTCTAAGTGGTGTCCCGTACAAGATTGACTTACAGGAAATTCCTTTTCTTCAATACTACCCAAGATTTTTTGTTGGGAAACGACACTTAATCCATCAACCACCTGATAAAGTCCCTGAATAAAAGTCTATACTGAAATGCATCCGGTCGAAAGAAAGGAACTAATAAAAGAAGTCTGAAAAGGAAGACATAAAAAAATGTTCAGAAAACTATGCTTTATACGCAATGACGCAGTTGAGAAAAATATTTACCACAAATTTTGAAAATATCAACTACTCAAAAGAATATTTAACTAGAGTGACACGAAAAAAGTATCAAGTTGACTCTATTATATATATACAGCCAAAGAAGTTTATTATTTAGTTTTAAAAGAGAAGTTATCAACTTCAACATGGTTTTATTAACGTTGGAAGGCTAAATAACTATACCGATAACTATTTTATAAATCCTTAACGAACAAAATTATCAGTCGTTAAATATGATAATTAGCGTGCTCATTTCAAGTTAAAGAGGTCTAATATTAAAAAAAATTGAAAGTATAGTAAGAAATTTTTTGTGCGGTAGATAGGGACCGCACAAAAAATATGCAATAATTTCCTAAATGCTATCATATAATTAACAACTTTGTCGACATATTACAGATTTTCTTATGCGGTTGAGAGGAAAACGCATAAAAAAATTCGCACTGAAAAATTATGCCAATTATATTTACGAAATTTATGAGAAAGTACTTCCAAACAAAATAAATAATTAAATTGCACATGGAAAAATTCTAAAATGAGTTAATTTCTCATTGCATACTTGGAGAGGTTTTCAAAATGTATACACATAATTTACTGCTACTCACCGTAATCCAAATTGTGCATCTTCCGGTGATGAATTAGTTCAAAACTGCTATCGTCACTTAAAGATATAATTTCAAATGATTTATTTTTTGGCAACATAAAGTAAGTGATAAGTTTTTGTTACGACAATCGGTTGGCCGTCTGCTTGTGAACGTCACGATAACCAGATATGTAGGATCAAAACTCTTTTTGGAATTGCAAATTCCTTTCGGAATTGTTATTTTTTCCGATATGTTGGAAACCTGGATCTCTGCGTGTATTTTATCCGCTCTCAAAAATCCGGATCTTCTTGTCCGTCTTCCTAATCTATCAAATTATTGATAATGTCACTGTCAAGGAAAGTTTCATCTTCAATGAAATGCGTGCTACAAGCTCATCGAGAGGAAACAATTGAACGTACATTGTCTAAAGACTGTTTATAATCAATTAACAAAGCGTCTTGAAGCGTGTATATGTATATCGATAGAAAACATTACAGTGGCGCCAAAGCAGTTGAAATTCATATACTGCATAAAAAAAGTTCGCACAAAAAAAAATCGTAAAAAAATATAATCACACAAAACAAATAACTTACAAATAAAATTGGACAAAACAAAAAGCACACAAATAAAACTGCATAAAAAGAACCGCACAAAACCGTTGTACTGCATACAAAAACATGAAAGGGATATTTTTTCACCATACACGTGTACTATCATAATGAAGATAAGAATTAGCTGGTGCACAAAAAGACATTAATCAATGAGTTTTTCAATATATAAAAAAGAACTTTGTGAAACCTTCCTACCTGGGGGTATCATCTCTTCATCTACCTGACCTAGATTTGTGGGAGGTAAGAATTGATCACCCAAACTAGCCATAACAAATCCAATTTACTATTATCCAAATATATTGAACAAACCAAGTCTTACTATAGGAAGGAAATTAGGAGTGATATAGCGCATCTCTAAATTCTATGTAAATAAGCGCCTGGAATCCTAACCGCTTAACTCTAAGTAAAGTTATCCGATGAATCTTAATCTTCCTAAATTTATTTAACTCGCTAAAGCCCGTTCTATAATTAAGATTCTAAGTTTAATTCCATACCATCATCTCAAGGCATTCAAAACCTCAGCTTCCTTACTCTTTCTATTCTTCGCAATTACAAAACCTTCACTGTATATCTTCTAACTAATATGAATATCACGGTTTCTTCTTGAAAGGATTGGCTGTGAAATAACTCTTCTGGCCCCAAAAATTCCCCAAGACGATTAGTTTGAAAACAGGATAAAGCCCTGTCATAACAATTCTTTGCTTAGGTGGAAAATTTAGCGAGTTTTGTAGAGATTGATTGCTTGATTTTAATTTACTCCCCTCTCTGAAGCAACACGAGCGCTAATGGCAACGGACCTCGTACAGAACCACGATCAGTAACGAAAACACAAAAGCGTTTTTAGCTTCGGTCTTGGGTGGCATTAGGATTGGAATCCGCGTTTCGACAATATCAGACACGAGTTCGCAACCATGACTAATTCGCTATCGTGGCCATGAGTACAATAGGGAATATCAGCCAGAATGGTAGTTATCTTTCACATCATTGCATATCTTTACAGAGTTACACTAATTCGAATTGAAACATATTTACTTTTAATAGGTGTCAGTTTAGCTAGTTAATTTTTCCCTTTTTATTCTACCATGAGGAAATGATTTACAAGATTATCCTTTCTAAGTTATTTTCACGAATTTGGATCGAGAAACAAAAATAATAAGTATAACTACAACTAAGTATTCTAGTAAAAGGTATTTTTTTTCTAATGCTCTGTTTTCTTTTGGGGGGCTTGTTTTCCCTCTTATTTGATTAAATCCAGTTTATTTTAAAAAGCTAAATTTTACTTCAATGAATTTTCATTGAAGTAGAATGTTAATGGAAATTTTTTTTTAGTTTTTTTTTAGACAAAGAAGCATGCTGAAGAAAATTTATGGGCCTTTGTTGAACACAAAATTTTAAAGACTATATGCGTAATTATTCAAAATATCCAGACTTTATAATTATTTTAATACAGTCTTATTTATTATATAATAGGGTGATGCGTGAAACTTCTCGACAGAATACGTTTCTATCCTTCTCTTTTAACAATGCGTTCAGGTAATCAAACCAGCAAGCAATTTTACACTTATTCCGTTGTATCATCTCAATCACGTATTATCTTTGTCTTTTAGAAATCATTTGTCAGTGTTCTAAATGTAACAAATGAGATATTTAAAATACTTGATTTATTTCTTCTTGAGGTATCCGACTACGTTCGGAACCGCGATTTTGCAAAAGTGAATAAATGGATAATATTTATGATATTTAGTGTCACTTAGAGTAGAAAGTGTATATAAAATTGTTTTAAGAATATTATTACAGTAAAAAATTATTTAAGTATTCTATTTTGACAAAAAATTGAACATATAACGACCAATTTTCAAAATATTCTCCTTTTGTGAAAAATGCCTCTATTTTAATATTTTTTTCTGTATAAAGCTGAGACCTCTAGAGTCTCAACTAGAATTTTTGAAATACATAACTTAGAAGTGGTTTTATCCATGTTTTACGACAACAGAGGGGAGATATTTTAAAAAGAAAACGCCCATAATTATTTCAATTGGTTGTAACTCTGAAAATAATGTGAAGTTTTCAAAACTCATAGCCCAGACTCTCTGGAGAAGTCTTTGCTTTATATAATCAAAATATTATTATTTTAGAAGCATTTTTTATAAATAAAGAACATTTTGAAAAAATGTTATTCTAACTTAAATTTTTCCCAAAATATTGTATTTAAATAATTTTTTTGTGAAAATGTCCTGAAAATAATTTTATACATGTATTCAAATCTAAGTGACACTAAATATCATGAAAATCATCCATTTATGCGTTTTTTTAAAATCACGGTTCCGAACGTAGTCGGATACCTTGATTAGAATAAATAGTTCAATATTTCATTTAAATGAAATTTTTACATCAAAATCAATGGTTTTTTTAAACTCTTTCATTTTGATTAAAATTCTTTCTTGGCATTTGCTTCCCTTTTATCGTGACTAATATTTTAAAGGGGACCTGAAATGTTCTTCGAAACGATGGTTATCGATTTCTTTCTTTTATGCAGGAAACTTATCTATAGTTATATTAATTCATGTGAGAAATTTGTGAATTGACTTATCTCTTATATTTGGGTGTTAGTCCTTAAACTAAACTCAAAATAATAATAATAATAATAAAATAGTAATTTCAAGAACTGTTTTTTAATTTTTCTTTTTTTAAATTGATTTACCGTTAGTAAAACAAATTAATAAGTGCTTTACTAAACGCTTTTTTTTGCTTCGATTGAAAGCAAATTTATGATGCTAGGTTCGAATTATTAAATTAGCACCAGTTTATCGGCTTGCTAAAAATGATTGATGAGACCATGTTTGTTGTTTATCACACCATTGAAAGAGCGGGTATATCTGATATAGCGTCAAGGTTTTCTGAAGCAATAGACGAAGTGTTGAACACCATGGTGCTGTCAAAGTCATCATATTATCCTCGCTCATTCTCACTGTCCTCACAGTGACTCCATTTCTTAAATGAGAATCCATAACGTGTCAGTATAATACCATTAGAAAATGCGATAATAGTAAAGCGTTGTTAATAATTCCCTCCAAGACTTCGAAGTACTATAGTAAACAAGTAATATAAAAAAAATTCTAAGTCACTTCCTACTTAGATCAACAAAGAAAAATTTTATTTTAGCTACTTTTTATTAAATAGTTACAATTAATATAAATATGTACATGCATAGGACAGAATCACAACATTAAGTGGTAATTAATTTTTATTCAGTATCATTCAAGTATCGTTTTGTTATACAAAACAATCGTGTATTTAAAATTTCAGATAAACTGAATGCTTTAAAACGTAAGAAAAAAACCTTTTCACAAGTTTGGACACAAGTCGCCAAAAGGTTCGCTAAGTCGCCAAAAAGGATGCCTACAAGGCTGTATTCGTAATTCTTTAAATAATTAGTTTTAATCAATTAATTTTTATTAATTATAATTAAATTATTATAGTGTCATCCAAAATAATCATGCATATTAAATTTCAGCTCTTTAAAATGTATTTTATTAACTATTGAAAATTCCACTAAGATAAATAAATAAATAGACGAACTAACAAACCAATAAATAAATATATAGAGAGTGTGAGTCAATAGTAGGAATTGAAAAAGGTAAGTCGAGTGCAGCAAGAAAAAATAATGGAAAGAATATTGAAACACTTCACAAGTTTTATTTACATACTTTAAAGATTTCCTACTTCGGAAACCTTGATAAAAACGGCCTACATCAAAGTGATAATCCAGTTCCCCACTCTATACGGTAATATCAACCTTGTTTACAGCATGTTTTACCTGTTCCGTGTTATCAGAGAACTTGATCTTTTACACAGAACCAAGTTTTCGCACCCTTTTTGCCGCGTGATGTAGCAGAATTGCTTGAAATGATAACACATACTGTAAATTACATTGATACTACAATGTTGAGTTGAGCCTGGTGGGAACTAAATTATTGTATTGATATATGCCGTTTTGCCGTTATTCTTCTGGGTTTTTTTTAACTATAGTGCTTTAGAGTTCTAGAGCAGGGGTGTCCAACCCAAATGACTTTGTGGGCCACTTCGTAAAAACATTATAATCTCGCGGGCCGCACATAAAAATATGTACCTTTGTATCAGATTTGGAAGCAAAAAAAAAAAAAAAAAAAATTATTTAGTGAAAATTTAAAACAGAACGAATTATTATTTTTGTTTTCATCATTTTCCATGTATACAGACATAGATAATATGATAATGTTTATATAATATAATAATGCAATGATCAAATAATGTTTAAAATATTACAGTTGCCATTTTCTTGAAAATTACGGTGTTCCTTTTGAATTCATCTTTCATTACTCATTGCTGAAATTTGATAGTGCTGTCATTCGCGCGTGCGCAAACGACTAAGTATACGTTGCCCTTTATCTTAACCGCTCTGAATATTTTTTTTTTAAACTTTAAAAATCATCTCTCACTGCCTCTTGCTTTTTGAGCACTACAAACAGAAAAGGAGGAGGAGTAATGAAAGTCACACACACAGAGAATAGTGTACCATCCATAGTAAAGGATATGCATAATGCAATTCGGAATTGATTAAAAAATAATTTAATAAAGAAAAATCAAATGTATCAGTTTGATAAAATATAAATCTATTTAAATCTATTTTAATCTAAAGGACATTTCTATTATCAAAAAGATTTACTTTAAAACAAGAACAGGTAAATACATTGTACATTTATATATATATATATATATATATATATATATATATATATAAATTTTCCCTCAAATAAATTTCAAAATGAAAATACTTTAAAAATCTGATATTTAAAATATTTTTAAAAAGAGTCGGTGGGCCTTAATTTACGTATTGGCGGCCACATGCAACCCGCGTGCCGCGCGTTGGATACCCCTGTTCTAGAGAAAATTATAAATAACCCTGTATATCTGTTTTCTTGGCTACAAGCAACGGGTCTTGCACAATATACTGTAGAGCCGTCTGTGACACATCTATTTCCATACATTGCTACAGTCAGCAATACTGCAGTACGATAAATCGTAATCTCGATAGTCAGAATCCAATTCTACCCCAATCAAAGTCAGATACCTGTTGGGAGACATTTCTACTTCTTACACGAGTCATACTAAGGAACTTCTGTATGAGAAAGCTGCTGTATTTTCTTTTGCTCAGTATTAGTTACGTTATCACCCCACCTGCTTTACATTAATATGTAGCAAAGAATAATCATTTACGCCCATCACAGCATGTTCACAGAAAACTTTAAAGGTGTTACATGATGCCTTCCTGGTTTAAAAATCGTAATGATTGGCTTTACTGAATAAATACATGTTTATTAAGCTGGACGTTAAAGATTAAACTAAAATTTTAATTTAAGGGTTGGGTACAATAAATTCAATTAATTTTAAATTAGGTTATACCAGAGCTTCTCAAACTTGCAATATTTGCGAAATAATATCCAATCATAATTTTCATCGCACCTATACTATAGTTCAATAATACTATACTTTGACGCTATAGCTACAATACGACTTTAACCTCTTAAGTGCCACCGGAGGTATGTAAACGTCTCGCTCAGCCAAAGCGTTAATTGCCCCGAACGTATATATACATCTTACTGAAGTATGAACTTTACTAAGCACTACTATCCATAAAATTGTCCCGAAGTTTCTGGAATGTAATAAAAGGACTCTGATAGTGTTTGTGATGTATTTATTTATTTCACACAAAGGGAGGTTTTTTTTCGTATTCATCCCCCTTCCCCTCCAGTACATCACATACGCGCTCTTACGTGGAAAACGGTGGCATTGGGGAACGAATAGCGTAACTCTTAATAGGCAGTTTTTTGAGGGATTAATTATAAACCGTACAAATCATAAAGATAAGTGTTAATTTTGGTATATAATTTTCTATATGACATGACCATGAGGTCACCTGTAATTATTAAACTTGTTCTGAACCTAGTATAGTGAGTGTGTGAGTGAATATTAACGTCGCACTGTTCAGCTACACGAGGACTTTTGGCGACGAACCACGTAATTTTGAACCATGGTCAAGTGACGTGGACAACACCTGAGCTGACACCCCCCTCTCCTAACTACCACACCACACCAACGGGAGGACGTTTCAGCTCTCGACAGATTTAACGTGCATCGCTGCTCTACATGGCGGGTCTTTAGTGGTACTGGGCTCGACCTCATGACATGCCTGCTATGATCCGATACCTTGACCACTGGGCTACCGCCGCCCTTCTTACTTTAGTATAATTAAATTAAAAAATGCATTGAACAGTACTAATGCATTTATAAGTGAATTATATCAGTATAAATATGCATTTCATTTTTATTATTTCAGAATGTATTCTGTTTGTTTACTTTCAGTAAATAAATAACTTTTTTAAAAAAATCTTTTGTTCTTGACTTTTTAGTATGCTTACACCCCACCTCGTAGAGATGACGTCCATGTAGGGAACCGAGCCCAACAGTTTGAGAGACGCTGGGTTACACGAAGGTAACTCATATCATTTACAAAATTAATGGACAAAAGGCATAAACTGCTTCTTTTAGCGACCGCATTATTTATCACTTGGCGTTTTTAGAAGAAATGTAGTTGTTAGGTGGCGCTGCTGCAATTTTGTACTGTTAGTTACAGTTATTAATGAATAGAGTGGTTTCACTTGGGATTTCTTTTATATATAATCAAAAAAAAAATAATACAAAAAATTAAAAAGGGTATAAACATAAAACGCATAACTATAAAAAAGAAAAAGCAAAACCTATTTGGTAAAAAATAAACAAAAGATCAGCTATAAATAAAATCAGTATTGGCTCGAGTCATAACGTCAAACATACAAATCAGTATGTGTGTGTGAACAAAAATATAAAATAAACAGAAGTATAATGGATAGTTGAAATAAAAATAGATATTTCACTACGAATCTGTAAGGAGTTCTATTAAAAATGCGTAAATTAAATGTGAAATTCGAAAAGCAAACTTATTCGTAGAATAAATTATATCATCAAATTTCATATTTGAGCTCGAGATTCATGAAAAAATGGTAAACTCAGAAAGACATCATTAATAGCTAAGTTATTATTAAAAATAATTTGCTTACCTTAAGAGCTAATTATATCACTGGAGTAAAATATATTTTGTTTCGATAGCAGTTAGAGGCGAAAAAAGTCATAACTGACCAATGCAAGGAAAAAGGGTTGATAAAGTATTCGCAAAAACTCATCTATGCCCACATTCTCAGTGAAATTAATGAACCAAACTAGGTTTACTGATAGCTTACCCACTTCAAGCGAAAAAGGAAGAAAACACTCTTCTCCACCTGTAATCTGTTAAACGATATTAATTATCTTGGGATTGGTTTTGAAAGACGGATATCAAATTGCATTGCCGTTTGGGACGAGGTTTTACATCCTTACATTTAAAGGACCTGAAAGAAAAGCCCGTGTTCTTAAAAGTACTTGATTTAGAAAATTGCATACAGCTTTCTTTTTTTTTCTGAGCACAAAACTTTCTGCTTGTTGAGACTAATTATATTCTGAAGTGATTAATTTGCTTCGAAATCCCAGTACTTCAATGAAACATTCTGAAAAAAGAAAACTTTTTTTCGGAATGTCGATCCTTCAATAAAAGTCCATCCAGTTTTGGACATTGTTCTAAGATGAGAATACTTTTTTTTTATTCAAGGGCTTAGAATATTATTAACTGTAGTTTGATGACAATTAATTATTTATTTCGTAATAAGTCAGATTTGTAAGAGAGAAGTTAAAAAATAATCTTAATTCATTTTTATTATACTATATCACACTTCGAAAATCTTCCAGATTTTCAACTATTTTATAGTGAAATTTGTAACGAAAGTAATAAAGGGCTTTGAGACTGGTTTGATTTCCTTTACTGTAAAATATTTTTGATAAATATTAAAAAATAAATAAATAAGTCATTACTCGTAAAATCTGTTTGACAACTTGTGACATTTGAATTTGGAAATTTCAAAATGAATTTTAATTTTATTAGTAAGTAATGAAAATTTGGCAAACCAGAAAGCAAAACTGTATAAAACTATTTAAAATAGACTCTTAAAAAATATAATACCTTGACCAAACAAAAAAAAAATAATGTAACGATTATACGTTTATTAAATAAAATGGTTTTTATTCATAATAATACCAAACATATTAGATAATCTATTAAGTTAATACGCACAGAAAGCTATTTGATAAGAAATAAAGTAATTTTTATATTAAACTCTACAAATTGTTTTTAAAGTACGGAAGTAAGAGTACGAATTGTCATTAAATTCTATTTTAACTTATTATTTTTTTTTATTTTAGATTGCGAATATAACAATATAATTGCTAGATCTTAAAGTTTGAAGCATATTAGTTTTTCCTCGGTTTCTAATTAGTGTCCTTTCTGTTTCTAATAATTGTACTTTAACCCTTTGATGGTTATGAACGAGTTCAGCTCGCAATCGAATTGTGCTTCATAATGCGCACAAACGAGTTCCGCTCGGGACAAGATTTCAACCAAAATGGTTAGAAACGAGCACTACTCACATAGTGAAATTTTTCCCCAATGCGCGCTGACGAGCTGAGCTCGTTCGCATTATTATTCTGCTTTGATTATGTTACAAATGAATCCTACTCGTGAAATTTAGTTAGTTTTACTGTCTACAGATGGCAGTACAGTTTCCTTGAATTTCTTTTCATAA
>BMAV01019695.1:122671-143306 GCA_019973955.1 Trichonephila inaurata madagascariensis | reverse complement strand
TACTGTCTACAGATGGCAGTACAGTTTCCTTGAATTTCTTTTCATAAGGGGGATTTTTTTTACCTTGTTTTCTTATGATTATTTTGAAAAGTTTTTTTAGGGTGTTTGTAAAGTAAAATGGCTCAAAAGTGAAAGTTAGATAATTATGATGATGATTATGACTGTAATACAGAAAGCTTATCAAGTTTTGAGTATGTTGAAAACTTTGTTCATAGTATATCAAGCTCAGAAGATGATTCAAGACATATCACACAGAAGACGTATTTATTTAGCCCTTTCAGTTGAATATTTGTCTTATATTTATAATGAACTATTATCATTTATATAATTGATTATAGTAATTCATAATTTACTACTTAATAATTATCATTTATTAATTATTTTAAAGTAAGTATATAAAAACTGTTATTTATGTACTACAAATACTTTAAGAAATATTTAAAACGCGCGAGGAGAGCTATCTACGGCATCGCCAGAGAAGGGTGATATTTTCGGAAGAACGGCGGGGGAAAACAAATGCTACTTTCGACTACTGTTTACTCGTAATGTTGCGTAGATTAAGTAAACGAAAACTGCTCATTTCCCAAACCGTCAAAGGGTTAAATAATTTAGAAACAGTTAAACCAAAAGAATCTGTGATGGGACATTTATTTGTACTTTTAAAATTCATTTTTGTAAGCACACAGCATTGTTACATTCTGTGTTTGCTGTATTTCATATCGTGGTCAATCAATCAACTCTTTATAAGCTTAGAAATTTTGGTCCCCCTCGAAGTTTGATAATTAATTGTAACTCCATGTAGAATATGTGAATCCCAACTATTACTTACTATACATCAGTTTAAATATCAATACAAACTAATGCAAAATTTCCCAGATAGTTGTTGTTGATAATTTAATAAATGCTCTTTCCTGTAATAATTTTCCTATAAATTACGTAGTTTGTAATAAACATTTTTAGTAACAAAGTTTTTTTTTCTAACCTCATTATTGAAAGTAAAAGGGTTTTCGTACATAACTAATACAGTCAAGTTCAGAGAGTAAAAAGAGTGGTAAATTATAAGTTGTGCATGTTCCTAAGAATCTCCTTTTAGCAGTTAACTGAAAATATTAACACTAATAAAATCACATGGAATATATGTACAGTTTATGTACTGATAAGAAGATACTAACCAAAAAGAAACTTGATATTACAATATACTGCAAAACTGAAGCCTTGTATTTTAATCCCCTGTGAAGCAGCGAAAACTCGAAGTTATGTATCAACAACAGGATGTTGAAGCATTACACACAAAAAAAATCTTTAATCTTAAAATATACTTTACAACAGATAATTCGCCTTAGTTCAGTCATGATATTACCATTCTAACATACACTCATTTAAAAGAAAGAAAATGAGCTTAACACCTTGACAAACAATGTTGTGAATCTATAGTTCTTCAAGTTATTTAACCCTTTATCTACAACTTACTTATAAGTACCACTCACTTTAAAATTACATAGAATAACCATTTTTTCGAATACTCTGATGGTACTTAGCACGAGTAACCTATTATATAAATCCTCTTTTCTAAGATGTATGGCAGCACGGGTTCTATGATGAATATTTTAGCGGCGAATAGTTTTATAGCAGAAGTTGTCGAAGAAAGTCATTCGGTATTTTCGTATTATGAGAATATTTTAGACCTTTGTGGACTGACGGTACTTTAAAGTACCAATTTAATTAATTAGCTCTAATGGATTAAATTTCCTAAAATTGAGTATTTTATTTATGTTCCCTTAAATTTCAATGTAGTGATTTAAAAAAAAAATATTGCATAAAATATATGCAGTAAATCATAATGTGGTATGTAAAGGGTTAAAACTCCACTTTTGAAATTTAAGTTCATGTGTGTTTAATGTAAGTTTATGAGTGTGTAATAAAATCATTCAAAAAATGAAACATTACAGAGTTAACATTCATATGAACTGGGCAAATAAAACACCAAAAGGACATTGTTACTGTTCACCCGAAAAATTTCGAAGTTTTGCTGGACTATTTTAAGTTGGAATTTTTCTTTTACTTACTCTAGAGCAAGGTTAATGATTCAGTCGGCCAATTGCCTCCTTCGATAATGGCAAAGAACTGTTCCAGGTACATATATTCATAATTCTAAAAATAAAAATGTATTGCATATGCAGATCATGCATGTTTTATTTTGTTTACACACACGTCTTTTGAGAACAATTAAAATCACCTTGAGTTCGAGTGTGACTTGAATACATATGTAGACATTAAAGTATCCGACTACGTTTGGAACCGTGATTTTGCAAAAGACAATAAATGGATAATATTTATGATATTTAGTATTACTTAGCTTAGAAAATGTATATACAATTGCTTTAAAAATAGTATTAAAATAAAAAATTATTTAAGTACACTATTTTGACAAAAAATGAACATAGAACCCATTTTCAAAATATTCTCCTTTTGTGAAAACTGCTTCTATTATAATAATATTCTGCCTGTATATTTCTCAGACATCTGTACAGAGGTTCAACTATAATTTTTGAAATATATAACTTAGAAGTGTGGGTTTATCTATGTTTAACGACAACAGAGGGGAGAAATGTTAAGAAAAAAACGCCGATAATTATTTCAATGTGTTGTAACTCTGAAAATAATGTAAATTTTTCAAAAATCATAGTTGAGCCTCTGTACAGAGGTCTGAGCTGTATATAGGCACAAACTATTACTATATATAATAGAAGCATTCTTCACAAAAGGAGAACATTTTGTTAAAGTGTTAATCTAAGTTAATTTTTTGCAGAAATAATGTATTAAAATAATTTTTTCTGCCAAAATGTCCTTAAAACAATTTTATACATGTATTCTATTCTAAGTGATACTAAATATCATGAAAATTATCCATTTATGTGCCTTTTTTAAAATCACGGTTCCGAACGTAGTCAGATACCTCAAAAGAAAACGGGAAGCAGAGAAAATAAGTAGCGTTATTTCCGTGAACTTAAATGTAAAAATTGCTCTATAAAGAAAGAGTTTTAATAAATGTTGCTTATAACTTTTTGTATGTATATACTGTCAAAAACATTAGTTTGAGGTTGAGTTTACGCGTTTCCTGTTCAAAATAAAAGCAAAAAGCAAATATTTTAAACTTTCAATCACTAACATCAATGCTTGAAAAAGTGAAAAAGGTGAGTACAGGTACTCCCAAAAAAATGAGTTTTGAGTGTTTACCTTTCCTCAAGTTGCTGAATATGAGTGTGGATAGAATTAGTTTTTTAAATATTAATTTTTGTCAAGGGAAAAATGTATCTAACATTAATTTGAGATAGATTTTTTATTTACTATGAAGATGCTATATACTGATTTAAATGCTGTTTAATGTTATTAAAATGCTCATAATTCTATATTAAGGATATATATGCTTAAATTATAACAAAAACAACGCTTGATTATTAAAATTTACAATTAATCAACAAGGATGTTTGAATATCTTAGAATTGGTACATGATATACAAAGGATTTTCAAATGATAAGGTATGAAATAACATTGTGGGTTTAAATGAAGATTTTATTTAAAGTACACACACGCAACCCATAGGCTGAAACACAAATAACAAGAACCGAAGAAAAAAACTACTTGGAATGAATAATGAGTTATTTCAAACTAAAGCGAAATACTAGAGAAAGAGCATTGAATGTTTCAGAAATTTACATTTAAAATGTTATGTTTTAACCTACAGCTTAACAAACGATGAAAATGACGTCACTAAACGAAAGCAACACTTTTTATGGTTGCTACCTCGTCTGCGAACAGAGTACTTTGAAACAATAAAACATTTTTTCCCTTTTTCTTAGTGTCAGATACTCATCAATTTTATCTTTTTCAAAGTTCGATTTCCCCCTGTCACAGTCACATGAATAGGAACATAATGATTAAATCTCTATAAATAGTAATGATCTCTTGCACAGAAAGTAAAATAAATAGACACATTTCATATAATTATCCATCACTTTACATGGTTAATATATCATACTTCTGAATTCTCTTCCATTATTCCTCTACTTAGTTCCAATCCAATATGGCCTAGTCAAAAATTTAACTCATACCATGAAAGCTTATTTAAATAAAAAGAAGAGATCATAATTTATTGTTACAAAAAATATAAGCACACAAGTCAAAATACTATTATATAGTTCTCTATAATCAAATTCCGCGAACTGATACTTTGATTTCCACTTCTATATTTATATTTCATACTTAATTTTTAGTAAAATGTGAAACAACATCTTAGGTATTTCCCATTTTCCGAGAAAAACTGGACTGTAAGTTAGAACAAAAGAGTTCTTTGAGCTCTTGAACACATTGGGGGGGGGGGCCGGAGCCTCTCCTGTCCGCACCCCTTTGTTTATTAAATTATGATTGTTAATCCCAGCCCAACAGACGTAAATTGAATTCAGCTTTGCTAAAGCACTTCATCCACCCACGCAAATAATTCTCTTGGGAGTGTCGAGATGCAAATTTTCTGTCCCGTTGCACCTCTTCGAAATTTATGGGTGAAGGTAATTGAATTAAGATTCGCGGTGTTGGCGACAATGATGTCACTCTTCCCAATCGATTCCTAAATGTTAGAAGGGATAGGTAAAGCTCCGAATCATATATTTAAACTCCAAGTTTATCATTGCGTTAAGCATAATTAATTCTTGAATGAATAGAATATTTCAAATTCATTGTTTACCTTGTCACATACTTAATAAATCTTACATTATTTTCCACATATAAAAAGCTATAATTTTAACTAAATTTTTTTAAATTTACTTGACTTATAAGAGAATGATGGACCATTAAAACTAATTTCTTAAATTATTAGCTTAATTAGCTGAAAATGGAATCAGTATAGTAAATGATTATTATATTTCATAATTTAAATATGTTCTTTTAAAAAAACTTTTATACACTGATTTTTTTTTTAAAAAACTTAAATTTTAAACTACTTTTAAAAATGCTCCTTGCGCATTTGTTTTTAAGATATGTACGTAATTTATTTTTATGTATAGATGAACTACAACAAAATACATCTGTGCATGGATTTTAAATAATAAAGAATAATATTTGATGGAAAAAAAAGGTAAAATTTCTATACTATACGAAATATTTCACCAATTATCCCCCATTCAAAGTATTCAAAACAACACAAAATAAGATCTGTTGGATATTCTAGAAAATTAATGCACAAATTTGTGAATTAAGTCATCTTTCATAAGTTGTGAAAATTTAAAAGAGATATGACGTAACTTGAATTGCAAGGATCGTTTTACGTAACAATGAAAAAGGAAAATTTACGAACTAAGAAAAGTGCATTTTAAGCATTTATTTGATTAAAATGAAAAAATAATTTAGTAATCATAAATCAAAATGACAAAATTCTTTGACAGAATTATTCTATGAAATACAAGGAATATGATTAGTATATAAAATCACAATCGCAATTTTGACCTAAATTTGACATTGTGAAGGTCCACCATCACCTTAATAAGAGAAAGAAATATTTTTAAAATCATTGAAAATATGAGAAATATTATATATACTTTGTCAATAGTTATTTGTAAAAATTGATATTATGACACAGAAAAATCTACTTACTTAGTAATCAAAGGTCAGTCACATGATATTAAACCAATTATGTTGGAAGGGATTAAGGCTGTCTTCGGTAAATGTACGAGAGCTTGAACTAAATGCGAAGCACATTTTCAGAGAGAAAAAATGCCTCAATGTCTACGGAAATTTGCAATATTATAACTCAAACCTTTGTTAACAATATAGTGTTTTTAAAAATGCCAAAATATTCCGTGAATACTTTCTTTTTTGTTATAATACGTTAAGGCATAGCCCATTTAACATTACGGTCTAAGAGAAAAAGCGCGAAACACATTTTATACCAAAAAAAATGAATCAACTCGGTTAAAAACGGGAAGTATAATAAGAAATTCTGCTCTCTAAAAGATAGTGAAAACAGAATATCATATCAATTTTTCATTTATTTTATATCTGAAAAAAATGTTCCAAATTCGGGTCCTATTCTTTAACATTAACCAAAGACAGCCTTAAAGCTATGAGTGAGCGAGAGAGTTATTTGCTTTAAAAAATAAATAAAGTGCCTTAGAATAATAATAAATAAATAAGTGCCTTAGAACTGCCCAGTTTAGCATTTATATAAAGATGGGGTTTGTAAAAAGTTCATAAAATTTTTAAAACCTCGTTTTTCAGATTTTTATAAAATAAAAACCGGTTACCCAGGTTTTAATTGAAATGTTTTAAAATAAGTATAAAAATAAATAGATTATTTTAAACCTCTGGGGCAGCTAAACCTCATTGGGCCCTGTATCAAAATTGTTAGGGGAGTGCCCTTATTGGAAATGGGAGCTTTGTTAATGGGATTATTGATAGCATTTTATGATTTTGTACTTACACATACTGCGGCCCCGTATCATTCCTACAGGTGATACGGCGGAAGCTACGCCCCTGCTCTAAACACAAAATAAAAACTCTCAAGTATGGCGAAGCTATAAGCCCAAGATAATAAATCAAACTAAACACAAAATTTAGTGATTAGATTTATTCATTTTTCCCATAGAGGTATTATGTAGTAGACCTTCTACTTTTTTTCGCGAGGTAATGTTAAATCTAATACAGCTAGCAGTGAGCAAGATTATTTAGAACATGCTTGACTATGGCCGCATGCGGCCCAAAAGCCTTGAAAATGCGGTCCAAACGCACATTATGAAAAAATTTCAATTTACACATTTTTACTAAAAAAATGCATGTTTGAAATTTCATATATAATCAATTCGTTGAAATTTATTTTGAAATAAAAATTTAAATAAAACATCTTATTATGCCATGAGAATTTACGTTTCAAATTATGTGTGTATCTGCTCGACGGCGAATTTTTTGAAGAACTACAACAATATTTGTATGCAGTATATTGCATTGCAATATGCAAAATATGCTGCATTAAGTTTTAATTTAATTCAAAAGGTTGAAAGGAGGTTTCAAGACTGTTGGAAAAAATGAAGAGTATTTCCACACATATTTTCTACCCCATTTTCTCTAGAAGTAAATAAATTACCTTCAAATCTATAAATAGAAGGCATTTAACTACAAAGTGACATTCAACTGAAAGAAATTGAGAATGTTTCTTTATTGGAGCTTTTTAAATATTACCTACCCCCGCGATAAATATCCTAATTATCACAATCATGCTATATTACTGTCTTCAGCTTTTGACAGTGTTATATTTGTGAACAATTATTTTCAAGAATAAAGCATACAAAAAACAAAAGTAAGACAAAAATTACTGACAAACATCTTGAAAATATATTAAGAATTGCAACCTCGTCTATTGAACCCGTAATCAATTTGCTTGTTCAACAAAAGCGAATTTATCCATCTCATTACTTTGAGGTTTTTTCCATCTTTATGAAATCGAAATTAAATAACACGAAACTTTTAAAAATGTAAAATATTTATGTACTTATTCATACCTAATTCAAATTTTTAAAAAGTTATAGTAAAAAGTAGTTAATTTTTTAATAAAATTACATAATTTTTATTTTAATTTGTTGAAAATATATTGTATGTTTTTGGCCCAGCAATATTTCTATCTTTCTTTTTTTTTCCACGAGGCCTTTAG
The DNA here is from genome assembly GCA_019973955.1 of Trichonephila inaurata madagascariensis. NCBI lineage: Eukaryota > Metazoa > Arthropoda > Arachnida > Araneae > Nephilidae > Trichonephila > Trichonephila inaurata. The sequence goes on along the minus strand of BMAV01019695.1, from coordinate 135,609 downwards.
ACATCCATGATCTAGAGGAACTTGTTCTTAATTTTCCTCTATTACATTGGAACGTGAGTAGCTGAACTCAGTAAAAGAAAATTGAGCTTGAAACTAGAATAAATTAGCTTGGGGTGGATGTCTTCCTATTGTGTGGTAGGTGTTATTTAAATAAAGGTTATCAAGAGCTACAACTTAAAAAAAAATTATATTTTTTAATTTGGAGAAAGCTGCACAGATTTCAAGTCATATCCTGATTGAAATCCTAACCAAAAGTTTCACATTCTTAAAAAGAGATAAAGAAGTATAGACAGGTAAGAAATTACAAAATTTGATGTCTAGGGAGAGAGAGTAAGGATGTTTAAGTGTTTTCTCTTTACAGCTTTCCCATCAGATTATGATGATATCTTTAAAATTGTAAATAAGACAATATTGTAAGTGATTTTGTTGCCTATTCTCTTCAATGCGGGTATAGAGATTATAAAGCTCCAAAGAAAGGAATTTGTATCATTTTATAAACACAAATCAGCTTCACTTTGAATAAGCTCAGCTGATATGCCCTACTATATTCATTATAATGGTTGTCTTTCTAATCTTGATGTGGCTTTGCCTCATCTAACCTGTCATTAAATTCAGTGAGATATGTTTTGAAAGATACAGATTTTGTACATCGCATTATCCTTTGTTGTATGGAAACCACAATAGGTAAAAATTCAGTGAGATAGCAAATAATTCCTGGAATTTTCGAAGTGAAAATAGTACTATTTTCAGCGACATTCTAAAATTCAAAACAGTAGACTATTGACTTTACCATAATTGCAACAGGTAAGGCATTTTGCAATCTTCGTGAGGTTGCTGGATGATCTATTTAAAACAGTAAGGATAAAAGTTAAAAATCTTTTTTCGAATGAAGAGCTGAAATTACTGAATAAAACACCATATGAGTTTAAAATGACTGGTATTATGTAAAATATTTCAAGAAGGATATTTTTAGTTAAGTATTTTAAAACAGAAATAAGTAAATCCAAACTAACAATCTTCAACAAACTTGAATTATAAAAGGGATAGTGATAAGTTATAGGGATTTGATTCAATGTTAAGTAATAAAAAAAAGCAACCAAAACAAAATATCATTCACAAAAATAGACAATTTACAGTTGGATTCAGATATTGCTAATGCCTAACACTAAAGGAAAAACAAGTAATGTCAAAAACTCACCAAAAAAAGACAATTCTAATACGCGTCACCAGAGCTCCTATTTCAATCTCATTTTACTCTATAGGAGTTGTCAATGACACTTTGGCAAAACAAAATAAACAAAAGTGTCAAAGTATCCATTCAGAAGTTTTAAAGAATTAAGGATCTAGAGCACTTCATATCCTATTGTCTTTATTTAAAAGGATATAGACTAAGGGATTCCTGGGATTTGAAGAATTTTATCAAACCATTTGGTAAGCAAAGCAAACCTTTGCCAAAATTGTCAAAACTCCAGATCTGTAGGATTGATGAGTGTAATATGCAATACTATGGAGCCCATGGTGAAAGAAGGATTGTCATGCATTCTGAATGCGAGTTGCTTGCATTCTCACTTTCAGGTTAGCACAGTGCTTCTCAAACTGTGGGGTGCGCCCCTCTAAGGTGCTGTGATAACCCATGGAGGAGGGCGCGAGCATACTGAAATTTATTGAAAGCAAAAAAAAAAAAAAAATACATTCTGACATAATTAAAAAAAACATTTACACTGATATAATACACCTATAATTGTATCAGTACTGCACAATGTATTTTATAATTCATTTAAAAATACTAAGCTAAGAACAAATTTAATAATTACCAGTGACCCCACGGGCTTATCATACATAAAATCAAATTCAAAAACTAACACTTATCTTGACCATTTGTACGGTTTATAATTAATCCCTTAAAAGTTACTCGATTCGTTCCCCAATACCACCGTTTTGCAAGTATCCATGCGTATGTGGTGTATTGAGAAGGGGGGAGAGAGAAAGGGAATTAATAAAAAAATCTCATCTGAAATAAGTAAATCCTTCACAAATACTATCAAGGTCATTTTATTGCATTCCAAATCCTTCGGAGTAATTTTATGGATAGCAGTGAACAAAAAAGATCGTATTTTTGATTGACGTATATATAAGTCATGGGCAATCTACACACGGGCTAAGCGAAACGTTTATATACGTTGGCGGCACTTAAGAGGTTAAAGTCATCTTTCTAGTACAAAAATGTATCTTATTATCGAATTTAATACATTGTTATTGTATGGAGGGGAGGGGCTCGCAATGAAAATTACGATTGAATATTGGGTCGCAAGTATTGAAAGTATGAGAAAACTATTGGGCTACCGTCAAAAAACTACACTCAGTCAACAAGTAGTATTTTTTGTCTCAAGTAGTTAATGGAAAAGTACGAGGCCCTTGTTGCTCTCCTCTTTGATTTTAAATTCGCCTATATATATGGTAGTGTTGATATTGACGGACCATTTAATAGTAAAGCAGAGCCGCTTACTCAAAGAAAACGAGTTCTCAAATTATGTATAACAATTTTATAAAGCATTAAAATATAAGAACTAGTTTGTAATAAAGAATGAGCTAAGTGATGTGCACTCTATCCAAAATTAAGGTCACAAACATAAAAAATGCGAAAAATGAAGAAGTATTCACTGTAATGCTACGAAATTTGACGCAGAAACATATTACAATGTGAGAAAGAATATAGCAACATAACAATATGGAAAATATTTTAATTTTAAATTAAAATACGGGTCATATCAAAAAGTGTGAAAGCATGTGTGTGCGTGAATCAGAGATAAGGCATTTAACTAGGGAAATGTCTATCTATTATGAAGCGTGACCATCGTGCTATGGTATATAATTCTTACAAAGATCTTTCATATTATTTATGAGGTAACCTGCTACTGATTATATTTGGGTACAATTATTCTTTTCAACGGTAAGTTCTGTTGAAAACTTTCTCTCGAAGATTTGATTTATTCAAATGAGTTGTTCTTTTTAAGCGTTGACATTTAGGTACGCGATGTTGGTCGACGGATAGTCGCTGGATGGTCGATTATTGATTATTGTAGAATAAAAAGAATAAAATTGTGCTTGAGATTTACGACCGAATGTCGTACAATTAAGAGAGATAATTACAGTGAATTCTAGCGTTGAAGTCCAGAATTCTCCAAGAGTAAGTGGAGTAGGTTACACTTACATGTCAAATAGCCTTAGGCCGGGTGATAGCTCTTCTAATCATTTATTAAGTGCAATTCTACCTTTAGTTGTGTTGATTAGGTAAAAGTGATAAATATATTTGAATTTAAAACTTGCTATGACTGATCTCTGTTCGAACTGCCAAACACCAACAACCGCTAGTTGGTTGTTACAGTGTCAATAAATGTCTCTGGCAACAATGCCCAAGGATGAGTTTTAACACCTGTGGGATCCTGAGAGGGAGATTAAGCTAAGAAATGGCTCTTCCTAAACCATTCCAAACATGTTCAATAGGATTGGGGTTCATAGATCCCTAAGGCCATCCTGTACGGCGAATGTTCTTTTGTTTATGGAATTCATCAAAAATTTGAGCTCTGTGACCGCGCATTATCGTCCATAAAAATGTAGTCTGGGCCCAGAGCATTCAGAAGAACTTTACATAGGCTGTAAACACCTCACCCCTATTACGCTGCTAGTTGACAGTACCCGCACCAAAGACATATAATGGTGTACGACTACCCGACGTTATGCCGCCTCACACAAATATTCATGTGCCACCAAATAAGTCGATTTTTGTTACGTAAGAGGGAGGAAGCCAAAATCCACTTTCTCTACAGAAATTAATTTGACCAGAATTACTTTGTCTGGTAAATCCACGCTCTTCACTGAAAAGAACACGCCTCCATTCTTATAACCTCCAGGAATATTAATTTCGTGTCCACAATAACCGGTCTTTCCTGTTGGATACTGTCAAAAGGTCACACAAAGCTGGACACTGCGCGTAAAGACCAGTCCCTACAACACTGGTATAGACTATTTGCCTGCATATTCTACTTTCAGACACAGCAGCAAGGTCACGAGCAAGCCTGGGGAGTCGTTGTTCGTCTATGTCCGCGATACTCAACCTGCGGCCCATTAAGCCTTTTTAAGTGGCCCGGTCATGACCAATTGCTCTGAAAAGTTCAGTTATTTTAGAACAATGTATTTAAACTTTGGTGGGAAATTATTTGACAAGAAATCAAATTTATCAATTTTGCTTTTTTGCTGTCAAAGTCGTACGGCTGTGAGTTGATATTCCTTTTTCTATTTGTAACGGTTACGGTTAGTGATAACAGACAACAGTAGAGTACCGACAATTTTATGGGTAGAACTAATTTTTAACAATCCTTCGTACCTTGCAAGCGAAAAATATTCGAACATTTTGTATGTTGACAGTTTTGTAATGAAAAACGAACATGGATTAGTACTTGTTTGATTTGTCACGAAAGTGAGGCATTTAAAAATGCTAGTAAATAGGAATAATTCAATGATACTTTAACTACAAAATCTCCTTAAAGAGATGTTAATAGGCTTTATTAAATATTCTTTGCAACAGCAACAAAGTGTTTTATCAGTGATAATGTCACAGCAGGAACAGAGAGACATCCTATCAAGTTTGTTATATTATTGATAATATTATGAAACCGTTTACTGATGCAGAAATTGTGAAGGAGCGTTTCTGAAATTCTTTTAATTTAGTGTTAGCTACAAAATATATATATATATATATATAAAAAAAAAAAAATAAAAGCAATTTTTCACATTTTAAATTTCTAATGTTATCTTGATCTTAAAGCATTTCCCCCTCCCCCGTTTAACCTCTTTTTGCGTCCCGCGTGAATTAGCTAATACATGTGTGCGTCCCGCGTGTTATGGCTGACATATGTATGCGGTCCAGAAGAAAAAAAGGTTGAGTACCCCTGGTATATGTCATCGAGCGTTTTATATTAAGTAGCGATTCTGTGTAAGGCTTGTTTCTCTGTGGCAGCATTAGCCGACCTTCTTGGTGGAAATACCACTTGTTTGAAATCGATTCCACAGTTGGGAGACCCCTTTTAATGCCCTTTGTAATCATTGAACCACCTCTGCTTGAAACTGGCTAGCTTCAACACTGCCAACTGTTCACCAATTTAAATAATCAGCAAAACGGTTATGAGAAATCATTTTCACTGCAAAAAAGTTAAGCTGCTTGCTTTAATGCAATATTCACAAAACTGCAGGTGAAAACTTTATTCTCTTAAATGGTCTCAATCCAGTATTTCGGCAAAATCTGACGCTATAAACTACTTCTTTTCCAAAAATTTTGTACTACCCGTTCTTCAAAATATACAAAATGCAAGTTATATCAGTTTTACTGAAAGCTGCTTAGAATTATATTGAAAAACATGTTTGTAGATTTAATTTTTGACATGATTTTTTATATTTTTACGACGGCAATGTGGCTCTTCGTCGAAAATGTTAATACAACCTTTTGTTGCCACTGGTATTCTGCTTAAAATATGTTTCGATGATGATTACTGCTTAACAGACTGTGTATATGGAATAAATGTGTATGAAAAGCTACTAGTCTTGGGTAAGTAATTGAAGGTTTTTAAATAGTTAAGAGTTGTAGTTAAATATGAAAGCACTTTTTCAAAATTTAGGCAATCTTATCCAAATTTACGGCAGAGTGGAGTTTCAAGAAAGACTTTGTTCAACACTTATTTTAAGAATTTGTCTGAAATTATCGAAGAGTCCGAATATATAAACCATACTTTCACGTTTCTTCACGTCACAGGGATATGGATCTGTAATAGATCCTCAATCCCCTATCTGATAAGTATTTTGGTGCTGACAAGTGGAAAACCTGAGGGGGACCAGATAACAATCATAAGCATACCGTACTTTGTATGCTTGTGATATTGTTATCTGGTCCTAAAGTACTCAGAAGGAAAAAATAATCATGTGATCAACAAATTTTTTGCTTCCTAAGTGGTGTGAGGATAGTGAAATAGAAGATAATGGAGATAAAACATGCAATCAAACATTTATATTAAATTATGTAGAAAATAATACGGATTTATGACTCAATAACTTTCTTTTACGTGAATCGGGACGGAAACATAGAGTTATAATATTTTTGAAATAACAAGTTTTGTAAACAAATATTTATTATTGATAATTGACTATATATATATATATATTTTAATAGATCAATTTATTATAGACTTGTACTTTTAAATGTAGTATTTGTAAGTTGAGCATCAGGTTTCTTTGTCATATAACTTTTCATAATTTAATAAAGTATTTGAATAAGTAATTTACACAAATATACATTAAATTAAGAAACAATCAGAGATTTCACAGCGAAAAGAGACGTGGAGATATAGTTACATCAAAGTAGGTAGTTTTGAACATAGAAGAATCAAAAATGAAAACTCTGTTCCTTATCTACGCTAAATCGAGCAGAAAAACGAGAAAAAAAAGTCCAACATCACTTTATCCTCGTATCACGGGTAAGGGAGAAGGTAAACAATTTATTCTTTCTGAAAAGGATTTCGATGCCATTCGAAATTTCGTCTTTCACGAAGTGATTGGAAATGTTGTGTGTCAACTCGCATTTTTCAGGATTCATTTGCAATTTTATGCTTCAACCTTTGCTTTCCAAACATGGGTGTTTGTTCGGAGGAAAGGATTTTCGGCACTTATAAATGAGTTTTCTAACGGATGACTCTCAAAAATGTTGCTCTGGGTGAAATAGCAAATAGAAATTTTCATGTAGGAATTGGATTTGGAAGAGTTGATAGAAGTCTACGTGATCCTTTTGCTGAGTTCCCTCGCACGAGTTTTGAAATTTGCTTGCGATATTTCTTTAGTTTCAAGAGCATCTAGATGAAAATACAGATCGACTTCGCAAATATTTGAATTCTTTATAAAAGAAAGAAGAAAAGAAAAGAAACCAATAGAGAAAAACTCTTTCAAAAATATAGAGATGTAATAAAATCAGAAAATACATTGGGAATTCCCCAAACTACTCACATATTATACATATTGTTTAATTACTTACACTATTTCTAATAAATATATATTTAAATCAAAGCAAGTATGAAAGTTTTATGTTTTAAATTAATCTCATTGTAAGGAAAAATGCAGTACATTACCATTTTTTTTGAAGGGAGAAATATATAAAGTTTTTCTTTTTCAAATATATCTTCATTTCTTGGACAGTTTTTACATCAGCGTTTGTGAATTTATTTACGCGTCATAAGTCCAGCACTCCATAAAGTTCAAATTTTAAATATTTGTGGTTATGATTTTTGTTAATCCGGGAGATTCACTCCAGGGTCATGAAAATTTTAACTCTGGAAAAACTGTTTATTTGATTTCAATGACGTTGTCAGTACTCTCCCATATGACAGTCTTCATGGGAACTAAACATTTTCCCTGTTTTTTGGGAACGGCAAACATTTTCTTGCAACCTTAAGGTACTTGAGGTGACTGAGTTTCCTGTACGACCACTTTTATTCCAAAATACTTTCTATGAACATGCTACATTTTCCCCCTGTGAACGATTTAGTGGTTTTGATTGCTGTGTTCTACCACTCTCATTATGGCTTATAATTGTAAATAAGCAGAATATAAAATGTAAACTAACAGAATTTTAAGAAGGAATTGGGCATCTATGCGATCTGCATTGGAAGAAGTTGAAACTGATCAAGAAATGGAAGAACCAGCTGAAATAATACATATTAATCATGACAGCGAAAGTTAACTTGAGAAAAGTGATGAACATGAAATTGTTGAGTTGAAAGTAAAATTTTCAAATGCCATCAAATTTAAAAAACGCATTCAAGAAAGATATGAAGCCACGAGTATACCACACAACACATTGCCCTCTGTCAAAAAGACACAAGGAAGAAAAAGTTCAGTATCCTAGTTGTCGATCATCAAAGGACAGTAAAACTACAATAACTTGAACAAAATATGACAGTTTTGGCAACAAATATAATTCCTGTAATGTTAACAAAAAGTGCGTGTAATGTGGGTCCTTTATTAAAGTCACACACATTTTAAAAGTTTTAGTTAAATTTGATTCGTATTTTTCTCAAATTTTATCAGAGAAAAGATTGATACGAGGATGTCTTTAAAGTAGGTAAATATATTTTCTCTTTCTTAAAGTATTCACTGGAATTACGAGTTTTATGGTGTACAATAAAAAAATTATTAAAAAAAAGGATTAGGGTGATTCAGTCACTTCGTGCGACCAATAAGGTTATTATCGACCGCACGCCTTCTCCCGAGTTGAAAAAAAAATCAAATGGGGTATCAGTTAAGATGCGTTGCCTTTTTTTTCCCTTGTGAAACATTGAATACCTCTCAGATTTGTTCCCATCCCCCTCGTGATATTCTCGAACTTTTAATGAATCCAATACTGAGAGAAAATATTACTGTATATTTATAAAACTACTGTGGCTGTGGGTATTGTTACCCATATGTATCAACATTCTATTCGCACAAAGTCATGAAAATCGAACAAAATCTTTCTCTCCTGAGAAGGATGGTTATCTTTTATCAGCTTCCTTCTTAAGTGCTTGTTCAATTAATTTGAAGATTCTGCTATTATCCCTTTTCGGGCACAAATCAGGAAAATTTATTTACTCCTAACTCTCTCTCTACAGAAGATGAGCAATGTTAGATCTACTTCCTTTATCTTTATAATGCAACGTGCGTTTAAGAGAATTTATTGTAAAAAGGAAGAAAATATGTAAATTAAGTGTGATATATTATGTAGATGTATTAAACGCGATTAATTTCACACGCCTGCAAACCGGGATATAAATTTCGTTCTAGACTTTTAAATCAGCTATGCCTGCACTGGAGCTTTAAGTTATAGATATTTCATTGTAGAAATTTAGATCAGATGAATGGGTCAAAAATGTATATTTTTACTTTCAAAAATTAATAAATAGAATGCATTCCCATAAAGAGTATTATTCGTGAATAATTTGTAGCAAATATATTTGCTTCTTTTGAGAACAGAAACGTTCGCAATTAAAACTTTTCCAATTGTTAATTTTAAGTGAGAATAAATTTAATAGAAAAGAAGACAGTTTTCTTTTTCAAACCGAGCAAAATTAGCAATTTTTTTTTTAAGTTTATCCCGTGGTGATTGAGAATGCTTTTTAAAATATGAGAAGATTAGAATGTAAGTTATTTAACATATTTTAGTAATTTAAAATTCAAGCAAATTAGGTAAATAAATTTTTTACAAAAAAAATATTAATAAAAATTATAAGTAAATTTAAATAAAATTAAAATGCTAGTTAAAGCAATACCAAATGAACAAATCTCATTGCCAGAATAAGGAACTAACAGTCTTCATAACTTATTTCATTCACAGTCATTTAATAAAATGCTTTAGCCTTAATGCTTTAATTGACTGAATTAATATTATTTTCAGATTCTTCTTGTGTTATAATTATTGTCAACTGTAAATCATACATGAATCACCATGAAAACATTTTTCATTACAACTTTAAGAAATGATTAAATATACTACTTACATTTTAACATTTCTATACATTTTCTTCAATGAATCTTATTTGTGGATCTAACAAAGAAAAAAACGATTTCTTCAATAGCTTGAATATTACCACTAAACATATACTTAAGGATAGTTTATTAAATGTTCTCTAACTGTACTATTCTGTTATAGCTAGATAGAATTAACCAACGGTAATATAATAAATTCTTAGAATCTCACAAATGCAAATAGTTAGATATTGAAGGTATTAATTCAAGTAAATGTATAATTTTACTAATTTCGAAGTTCAAATTTATAGATTTATCATAAAGTTTTAGCAAGAAACATAAACACGCCGAAGATACAAGAAAAAACCCTTCGTGTAAGTTTAAGTAAAAATTTTCGGATAGCTCAGCTTTTAAAGAGGTTAAATTATCCAAAATCGAGATGAATTATGCACATTTGTAAAATGAAAGAGGTTGTTCGTTTTGTAAAGCAAATATAATAAATAATATACATGCGCTATACCTTAAGTACCAAGCTGTTTATTGATAGAGGAATTTCTCTTTTATGTCTTTATCACTCTTTTTACAAATCAATCTGGAAAGTTTATATTTTGCCATTTAGCTCTAAATTTTATCCAGGATTATTTGTCATTGACTCTGGTTTTAAAAAACTACTTTTTGCCTTTTTCATACTTAACCTCACCAAACTATTTGAATATAATTCATGGAAAACCATTCTAAAAAGGATATATGGTTGGTCCAAGAATGTGCATCTAAAATGCTTTTAAACTAAACCAGTGCTTCTCAAACTTTCAATATTCGCGACCCAATATTCAATCATCATTTTCGTCACGCCCCCTCCATACAATAACAATGTATTGAATTAAATAATACTATACTTTGACACTAAAGCTACAATATTACTTAATCCTCTTATATGCCACCAACATATATAAACATCTCGCTCTGCCAAAACATTAATTTTCTGGACGTATATAGACGTCTTTCCGAAGTACGATCCTTTCTGTGCACTGCTATTCATTAACTTATTCCGAAGGCTTTGGAATGCAATAAAAGGGCCTTGACAGTATTTGCAAATGATTCACTCATTTCAGAGGATTTGCTTATATTTATTCCTTTTCTCATCCCTCCCTTCAAAAAAACATTGAAGCAAGTACGCCTATGTAGAAAACGGTGTAATTGGGGAGCGAATCGCGTAACTTAGGGAAGGAATTAATTATAAACCGTAAAATTATCAAGATAAGTGTTAATGCAAGCCCATGTGGTCACTGATAGCTATCTCAAACTTGTTCTTAACTTAATATTGCTGAAATAATAATGGAATACATAGCAAAGTACTGATGCATTTATAAGTGTATTATATCACAGTAAAAATGTGTACTTTATAATTTATTATACCAGAAAGTATTTTGTTTGTTTACTTTCAGTAAATTTATAATTTTTTAAATAATCTTTTGTTTTCGACTTTTCAATATGCTCGCGCCCCCAAGGGTGGCGGGCACCACAGTTTGAGAAACGCTGAACTAAACCAATCTATAGGTAGAGGGCAAAATAATAGGAACACCCATTTCAAAGGAGTCAAGGGGTCAACCACCCTAAAAAGGCTGTCACAACCGCACACTGTCACAGTGGCGCTGAATGGAAGTCAAGGTTTTGCCAGGGTGAGAGATGCATGAGAAAATTTTATTCCTAGCAAATCATGTTTATGCCTGACCTCTACGAAGTGAAAAGTTACATGGTAATTTGAGCTCGCCTTGCTGGAGTATCTGTATCCAAAACAGCCTAGTTTGTGAGTGTTACAAGAATCATTGTGTCAAGGGTTATGACAGCCTTAACAAATCTGAGTAAGGTGTCTTCAGCGAAGCTCAACAGTGGGCGAAAGTCGAAGTTGAAGGACTATGATAGACGGATGTTGAAGAGTATAGTCGCCCAAAACTGCTAGACTACATTGTTGCAAATAACGTCTGAGATGAATGTCGACCTTCAGAGCTCCGTATCCATGAAAACTATTGTAAGCTGCGAAAATTCATGACAGAGTAGCTATTCTAAAACTGTTAGTTTAGGCGGGGAATGCTCTGAAGAGACTGCAGGGGTGCCAAGACTACCTAAACTGGACACTACTTTAATATAAACAAGTCATATGGTCTAATGATTCCTCATTTACTCAATTGCTGACCACCAGATGTGTGATCGTCTGATAAACACCAACAGAAGCACTTCATGTTGACTGCCTGGTTTCAATCGTGAAACATGTAGGGGATTATGTGAGAGTATGGGGCACAATATCTTCTCATGGATTAGGGTCACCCGTTGTCTTGAGGGGGAGGATAACAAGCAACCATTATCGAAGCACTCTCGCAGATGATCTTCATGCTATGCTTCAGACTTCCTTTCTAGGAGAAAGGCATGTGTTACGAAGTGACAAATTCTATGTTCACACGTCTCGCTGTGTTCAAACTTGGTTACATGAGCATGATGATGAAGTTGAACATCTAATGCGGTGTTCGAAATCATTTGATCTGAATATCATTTAGTGTTTGTGGGGTTTTGGAGAACAGTGTCCGTGCAAAGTTTCCTACTCCACTCAATCTATCTGAACTCGAGCTGCCTTGCATTAGAATTTGGTATGAATTACGATGTTCAAGACCATTATATGTCAATCTTGCATCGAATGCAAGCCGTTATTCAGGTCAAAGATGGCCCAACACCTTAATAATAAAAAAAATTAATTTTTCCTCAAATGATAATATCATTTTGTCCTATACCTGTAGAAGGCATTTACATAACTTATAAAGTTGAACTCCTATTTGTCCAGATGTTGTTATGGTATTTTCGTATATATAAAAGTGAGAGATATGGGGAAGAAAGCAGGAAACAGAATAAAAAAGAATACAAAAATATTCATCAGGCTGACTCTTGTACGAGACGAAAAAATTTACTTACCGAAAACAAAGATAATCTATAGACCACGCTACTTCCTATGAGGATTCATAAAATATGAATACACGTACAATTAGTTTATTGTATAAGGAAAGTAGACAAAATGAAAAGTGGACAAGTTAAAAAAATTGTGTGTGTGTGTACTTATGTACGCATGTAAAAAGTTATGAGTAACAAGATTAAAGTCTTTCTAAAAATCTTGAGCAGGGCAAGCTGGGCCAAGGAAGAAAGGTGGTCACGAGCAGAGTTCAACGATACTAACCTTAAGTTCATTGGACCAACCAAACCCGAGATAATCACGATTTATATAAATTTAAACACTCCCGAACACAGGAACAATAGGACCAATAACATGGGTGGGGGGTTCGGCAGACTGTATCTGGATATGAGGTGAACCGAATGTGACACCTGAGACTTCATATTGAATGTCTCGGCGGGAA
>BMAV01019695.1:75238-122271 GCA_019973955.1 Trichonephila inaurata madagascariensis | reverse complement strand
ATTTGGAAGAGTTGATAGAAGTCTACGTGATCCTTTTGCTGAGTTCCATCGCACGAGTTTTGAAATTTGCTTGCGATATTTCTTTAGTTTCAAGAGCATCTAGATGAAAATATAGATCGACTTCGCAAATATTTGAATTCTTTATATAATAAAGAAGAAAAGAAAAGAAACCAATAGAGAAAAACTCATTCAAAAATATAGAGATGTAATAAAATCAGGAAATACATTGGGAATTCCCCAAACGACTCACATATTATACATATTGTTTAATTACTTACACAATTTTTAATAAATATATATTTAAATCAAAGCAAGTATGAAAGTTTTATGTTTTAAATTAATCTCATTGTAAGGAAAAATGCAGTACATTACCATTTTTTTGAAGGGAGAAAGATATAAAGTTTTTCTTTTTCAAATATATCTTCATTTCTTGGACAGTTTTTACATCAGCGTTTGTGAATTTATATACGTCATAAGTCCAGCACTCCATAAAGTTCAAATTTTAAATATTTGTGGTTATGATTTTTGTTAATCCGGGAGATTCACTCCAGGGTCAGGAAAATTTTAACTCTGGAAAAACTGTTTATTTGTTTTCAATGACGTTGTCAGTACTCTCCCATATGACAGACTTCATGGGAACTAAAATGTGTTTGTCACATTTTCCCACTTTTTGGGAATGGCAAACATTTTCTTGCAACCTCAAGGTACTTGAGGTGACTGAGTTTCCTGCACGACCACTTTTATTCTAAAATACTTTCTATGAGCATGCTACATTTTCCCCCTATGAACGTTTTAGTGGTTTTGATTGTTGTGTTCTACCACTCATTATGGTTTATAAATGTAAATAGGCAGAATATAAAATGTAAATTAACAGAATATTAAGAAGGAAATGGGCATCTGTGCGATCTGCATTGGAAGAAGTTGAAACTGATCAAGAAATGGAAGAACCTGCTGAAATAATACATGTTAATCATGACAGCGAAAGCAAACTTGAGAAAAGTGATGAACATGAAATTGTTGAGTTGAAAGTAAAATTTTCAAATGCCATCAAATTTAAAAAACGCATTCAAGAAAGATATGAAGCCACGAGTATACCACACGACACATTGCCCTCTGTCAAAAAGACACAAGGAAGAAAAAGTTCAATATCCTATTTGTCGATCATTAAAGGACAGTAAAACTACAATAACTTGAACAAAATATGACAGTTTTGGCAACAAATATAATTCCTGTAATGTTAACAAAAAGTGCGTGTAATGTGTGTCCTTTATTAAAGTCACACACATTTTAAAAGTTTTAGTTAAATTTGATTGGTATTTTTCTCAAATTTTATCAGAGAAAAGATTGATACGAGAATGTCTTTAAAGTAGGTAAATATACTTTCTATTTCTTAAAGTATTCAGTGGAATTACGAGTTTTATGGTGTACAATAAAATAATTATAGAAAAAAAATGATTGGGGTGACTCAGTCACTTTGCTCAACCAATAAAGTTATTATCGAGTGCACGCCTTCTCCCCGAGTTAAAAAAAATCAAATGTGAAATCAGTTAAGATGCGTTGCTATTTTTTTCCTTGTGAAACATTGAATACCTCTCAAATTTGTTCCCATCCACATCATGGTATTCTCTAACTTTTAATGAATCAAATTCTGAGAGAAAATGTTACTATACATTTATAAAACTACTGTGACTGTGGGCATTGTTATCCATATGTATCAACATTCTATCCTCACAAAGTCATGAAAATCGAACGAAATCTGTTCTCTCCTGAGAAGGATGGCTATCTTTTATCAGCTTCCTTCTTAAGTGCTTGTTCAATTAATTTGAAGATTCTGCTATTATCCCTTTTCGGGCACAAATCATGAAAATTTATATTTACTCCTAACTCTCTCTCTACTGAAAATGAGCAATGTTAGATCTACTTCCTTTATCTTTATAATGCAACGTGCGTTTAAGAGAATTTATTGTAAAAAGGAAGAAAATATGTAAATTAGGTGTGATATATTATGCAGATGTATTAAACGCGATTTATTTCACACGCCTGCAAACCAGGATGTAAATTTCGATCTAGACTTTTAAACCAGCTATGCCTGCACTGGAGCTTTAAGTTATAGATATTTCATTGTAGAAATTTTTAGATCAGATGAATGGGTCAAATATATATCTTTTTACTTTCAAAAATTACTTAATAGGATGCATTCACATAAAGAGTATTATTCGTGAATAATTTGTAGCAAATATATTTGCTTCTTTTGTGAACAAAAACATTTACAATTAAAACTTTTCCAATTGTTAATTTTAAGTGAGAATAAATTTAATAGAAAAGAAGACAGTTTTTTTTTCAAACTAAGCAAAATTAGCATTTTTTTTTAAGTTTATCCCGTGGCGATTGAGAATGCTTTTTAAAATATGAGAAGATTAGAATGTAAGCTATTTAACATATTTTAGTAATTTAAAATTCCAGCAAATTAGGTAAATATTTTTTTACAAAAAAAAATAAGAATAAAAATTAAAAGTAATTTTAAATAAAATTAAAACGCTAGTTAAAACAATACCAAGTGAACAAATCTCATTGCCAGAATAAGGAACTAACAGTCTTCATAGCTTATTTCGTTCACAGTCATTTAATAAAATGCTTTAATCTTAATGCTTTAATTGACTGAATTAATATTATTTTCAGATTCTTCTTGTGTTATAATTATTGTCAACTGTAAATCATACATGAATCAACCGAGGAATACAATGTAAAACATTTTTCATTACATCTTTAAGAAATGATTAAGTACTACTTACATTTTAACATTTCTATACATTTTCTTCAATGAATCTTATTTGTGGATCTAACAAGGAAAAAAACGATTTCTTCAACAGCGCTACCTTATCATTATTGAATATTACCACTAAACATATACTTAAGGATAGTTTATTAAATTTTCTCTAACTGTACTATTCGGTTATAGTTAGATAGAATTAACTAACAGTAATATAATAAATTCTTAGAGTCTCACAAATGCAAATAGTTAGATGCTGAAGGTATTAATTCAAGTAAATGCATAATTTTACTGATCGAAGTTCAAATTTATAGATTTATCATAAAGGTTTAGCAAGAAACATAAACACGCAGGAGATACAAGAAAAAACCTTTCATGTAATTTTAAATAAAATTTTTTAAATAGCTTAGCTTTTAAAGAGGTTAAATTATTCACACACACATAATCGAGAAGAATTATGCACATTTGTAAAATGTAAGAGGTTGTTAGTTTTGTAAAGCAAATATAATGAACAATATACGTGCGCTATCTTAAGTACCAAGCTGTTTATTGATAGAGAAATTTCTCTTTTATGTCTCTATCACTCTTTTTACAAATCAATCTGGAAAGCTTATATTTTGCCATTTAGCTCCAAATTTAATCCAGGATTATTTCTCATTGACTCGGGTTTTAAAAAACTACTTTTTGCCCTTTTCACACTTAACCTCACCAAACTATTTGAATATAATTCACGGAAAACCATTCTAAGAAGGATATGTGGTTGGTCCAAGAATGTGCATCTAAAATGCTTTTAAACTAAACCAGTGCTTCTCAAACTTTCAATATTCGCGACCCAATATTCAATCATCATTTTCGTCGCGCCCCCCTCCATACAATAACAATGTATTGAATTCAATAATACTATACTTTGACACTAAAGCTACAATATTACTTAACCCTCTTATATGCCACCAACATATATAAACATCTCGCTCTGCCAAAACATTAATTTTCTCTGGACGTATATAGATATCTTTCCGAAGTACAATCCTTTCTGTGCGCTACTATTCATTAAATTATTCCGAAGGCTTTGGAATACAATAAAAGGGCCTTGACAGTATTTGCAAATGATTTACTCATCTCAGAGGATTTCCTTATTTATTCCTTTTCTCATCCCTCCCTTCAAAAAAACATTGAAGCAAGCACGCCTATGTAGAAAACGGTGGGATTGGGGAGCGAATCGCGTAACTTGGAATTAATTATAAACCGTAAAATTATCAAGATAAGTGTTAATGCAAGCCCATGTGGTCACTGAGAGCTATCAAACTTGTACTTAACTTAATATTGTTGAAATAATAATGGAATACATAGCAAAGTACTGATGCATTTATAAGTGTATTATATCAGTGTAAAAATGTGTATTTTATAATTTATTATACCAGAAAGAGTATTTTGTTTGTTTACTTTCAGTAAATTTACAATTTTTTAAATAATCTTTTGTTTTCGACTTTTCAATATGCTCGCGCCCCCCTCATAGAGTTATCACGCCCCCCAAGGGGAGCGCGTCCCACAGTTTGAGAAACGCTGAACTTAACCAATCTATAGGTAGAGGGCAAAATAATAGGAACACCCATTTCAAAGGAGTCGTCCTTCAACCATCCAAAAAAGGCTGTCACAATAGTACGCCACCTAGTGGCGCTGAATGGAAAGTCGACAGTCAAGGTTTTGCCAGGGTGAGAAATGCATGAGAAAATTTTATTCCTAGCAAAGCATGTTTATGCCTGACCTCTACGAAGTGAAAAGTTACATGGTAATTTGAGCTCGCCTTGCTGGAGCATCTGTATCCCAAACAGATTGTGAGTGTTACAAGAACCATTGTGTCAAGGGTTATGACATCCTTAACAAATCTGAGTAAGGTGTCTTCAGCGAAGCTCAACAGTGGGCAAAATTCGAAGTTGAAGGACTATGATAGACGGATGTTGAAGAGTATAGTTACCCAAAACCGCTAGACTACATTGCTGCAAACAACGTCTGAGATGAATATCGACCTTCAGAGCTCCGCATCCATGAAAACTATTGTAAGCTGTGAACATTCATGACAGAGTAGCTATTCTAAAACTGTTAGTTTAGGCTTGGAATGCTATGAAGAGACTGCAGGGGTGCCAAGACTACCTAAACTGGGGACTACTGTAATATAAGCAAGTCATATGGTCTAATGATTCCTCATTTACGTAATTCCTGACCCCCGGATGTGTGATCGTCTGATAAACACAAACAGAAGCACTTCATGTTGACTGCATGGTTTCAATCGTGAAACATGTTGGGGATTTTGTGAGAGTATGAGGCACAATATCTTCCCATGAATTAGGGTCACCCATTGTCTTGAGGGGGAGGGTAACAAGCAACCATTATTGAAGCACTCTCACAGATGATCTTCATTCTATGCTTCAGACTCCCTTTCCAGGAGAAAGGCATGAGTTACAAAGTGACAAATTTTATGTTTACACGTCTCGCTGTTTTCAAACTTGGTTACATGAGCATGATGATGAGGTTGAACATCTAATGCGGTATTCGAAGTCATTTGATCTGAATATTATTTAGTGTTTGTGGGATTTTGGAGAACAGTGTCCGTGCAAGGTTTCCTACTCCAATAAATCTATCTGAACTCGAGCTGTCTTGCATGAGGATTTGGTATGAATTACGATATGAACTTTGTTCAATACCATTTTTTGTCAATCTTGCATAGAATGCAAGCCGTTATTCAGGCCAAAGGGGGCCCAACTCTTTAATAATAAAAAAAATTAATTTTTCCTCAAGTAATAATATCATTTTGTCCTATACCTGTAGAAGGCATTCACATAACTTATAAAGTTGGACTCCTATTTGGCAATATGTTGTTATGGTATTTTCGTATTCATAAGATTGAGAGTTATGGGGAAGAAAGCAGGAAACAAAATAAAAAAGAATACAAAAATATTAATCAGGCTGACTCTTGTACGAAAATTTTACTTACCGAAAACAAAGATAATCTATACACCACGCTACTTCCTATGAGGATTCATAAAAGTTGAATACAAGAACAATTAGTTTATTGTATAAGGAAAGTAGACAAAATTAAAAGTGGACAAGTTGAAAAAAAGTGTGTGTGTACTTATGTACGCACGTAAAAAGTTATACTTCTTTGCAGTAACAAGATTAAAATATTTCTAAATATCTTGAGCAGGGCAAGCTGAGCCAAGGAAGAAAGGCGGTCACGAGGAGAGTTCAACGATATACTAACCTAAAGTTAATCGGACCAGCCACAAACTCGAGGTAATCACGATTTAAATAAATTTAAATACTCCCGCACACAGGAACAAAAGGACCAATACCATGGGGGGGGGGAGAGTTCGGCAGACCGTATCTGGAGATGAGGTGAAAAGAATGTGACAACTGAGACATCATATTGAATGTCTCGGCGGGAATAATCGTTCCTGAGAAAATTAAGACATCCGCCTAAAAAGCCCACCAAGTTATGGTCATTTAAAAATAATTAGAACATATTTTAAGCAATTAAATAAAATAGAAGAGCATGTCACCCAGCAACTCGAAACTCGACCTGGCTGTGAGAAAACACAAAAGCAATCCTTTAGAACCAGTCCGGAGTATGTAGTTGCAAATGGAACGGGGCTAGCTCGGGAAAGGAAAACGAAACTAACTCCCCCCGGGGGAATAACTGTGACGTAAATGGTCACGTACATCCCAACGATACATAGAGTAGTAGGTAATCCCAAAGTTTCATCCTTCTATCTCTGTAATATCGTTACGTAATCAAAAGATCGAACCCCATAGGAATAACATAGGGATTCTCTAATTTTAGTGATAACGCATCCCCCTAATCCCACTATCTACACATGAATTGTAACAGATAAAACAGCTCAACGAGGAGAACCTATGGTCCGAGCTTCATTAACGAATCTCAAAAATCCTCGGAGCTATGCGAGATTTTAAAAAAAATTATAACTAAAATAATTTTAAAATGTTAAATATATGGTTGAAGAAATGGAGCTATGGTCCTGAAAAAATATATCTAGGATGCTTATAGGAAGAACAATCACAAATCCAGCTGGCGCGGTCGAACAAGGTGGTATAGGATTCGAGTTATTTCTGGGGAAACCCTGAAGGGGAGGGGACCAATTCAACGTAAATCTTGCACTAACACGAAAATATGGCGGACCTCCAAAAATCGTCCTAAGCTCAATTCCTTAGGGGGGGACTTTCTCCAGTCCCCATAAGATTAACATGGGAGCATGATATTTTAGTGCTTTGCCCTCCCCATGCCTACACATTGCGAATAAAGTAGATGACTGGATGAGCCTTAACAAATGGAACAGTTGGTTTAAATCTCAAGTGCGAGACTCGAACAGGAACCAAGATATTGTGAATTTAAACAAATTTAAAAAGTTTAAAAATGTTTAAAACAAATAAAAACTATGGAAGAAATCGCCCTATGAGCATGGAATTAAAATATCTGGAAGAGCAGTTAGAGAGGGATCGAAGGAGTCAAGTCCGAATGGACTGTCAGGATCGGGTGCCGAGATATTGGGCAAAAAGCTGTAGAAGGGGAATGCACTGGGGGGATGCGTCCCTACAGATATGGTTTATAACAGTTGTTTCTACGATTCCCTAA
Organism: Trichonephila inaurata madagascariensis; assembly: GCA_019973955.1. Classification (NCBI taxonomy): domain Eukaryota; kingdom Metazoa; phylum Arthropoda; class Arachnida; order Araneae; family Nephilidae; genus Trichonephila; species Trichonephila inaurata. The sequence continues at coordinate 114,853 of BMAV01019695.1, read as the reverse complement.
ATATCAGTCCCCTAGCACTAAAAAATAGGCATGTTAAAATATTAGACAACGGTGTGCGCGAGCATCGGCGCCATGTGCGTCACATCCGTTGTGGGGTGCGCACGCATCGTAAAAATTTACCCTCATCCTTTCTCTCAAACACACAATAAGAAGTATAACTTCAAAAAGAATTCCTTTCTTGGAAATCAAAAGAAATTGGCATGGGTGTTTCAACACAAATCCCTTCATCCTGATAGCAGAATGAAGCTATCACTCTAGAAAGAACATGGTTGATTCTTGAGTAAGTCCTTCCCACCTTCCTTCACTTCAGTGTCTAAATAGAAATGAAATACTCTCTTAAGTGGCCTTAAAGCCTTTAAGCCACACAGTGACAAATCTGATTTGTATGGTGAGGTTTCTAAAATTTCCCAACGGAATTTTCAAAGTTGCTTTGTTTTTCCAGGAGACGTGTGGGCTGACATTGTCATGGAAATCCGATATCGTTTACAGCCCTTTTCGAAAACATTTACACCAACTGTTCCCAGACGTTCTACCTAAACAGTGCTCTCCATAGATTGACACTATTCGTCGATAGATGTACGCATTAAACTCACCTCCTGTAATCAGAAACCGCACTAAAACCCGTTATTTCGATCTGGACACATCCCTATATGGCACAGTTTTACTTTCGATTAATTTCTTCTACCATTAACAGGTTTCACTGCTAAATGCCGTATGCAGTGTATACTTCTTACTGTCCTTCGGGTCCTTGTTCTTGGCTCTGCTATGACTGCACTCAATCTGACGCAATGACCTATGTCCTGTTTTCATTTGGGCTACCCTTGTAGTTTTTGCAAATAATTAAAGATTTCATTCAATTCCTACTATTAGCTCGCCCTGTCTATTTATTTATTTATTTATATATTTGTATATTTATTTATTTATCTTGGTGGAATATTCAATCGTTAATAAAATACAATTTAAAGCACTGAATTGAGCTGAAATTTTATATACAGGATCATTTTGGATGACAATACAATAACTTAATTATAATTAATAAAATTTAATTGATTAAAATTAATCATTTAAAGAATTACAAATACAGCCACGTTGGCGACTTAGCGACCCTTTTGGCGACTTGTGTCAAAACTTGAAAAGGTTTTTTTCTCACGTGTTAAAGCATTCAGTTGGACTGAAATTAAAAGGACAATGATACTTTAATGATAATTAAAAAAAACTGATTACCAATTAATGTTGTAATTCTGTCCTATGTATATACATATTTATATTAGTTGTAACTATTTAATAAAAAGTAGCTAAAATAAAAATTTTCTTTGTTGATCTAAGTAGGAATTGACTTAAAAACTATTTTTTTATATTACTTGTTTTTTATTTTACACTGAATCAGGCATTTGAAAAATTGTATTGATAATGATTTCAAATATGTATTGAATCAAAAAGCCTATAACTTTTCTACATTATTCGCAGATGAAGTGCTTGATTCAAAGAATATGGAGGAGGGGGGGGGGAATTAAAGAAAACAATCCAAAAAAAGAATAATAAAAAATATATATACATATATGTGAATTTTTTCCTGAAAACTTTTTTCCACACACACCAGACGATTTCACAATTTTTCTTTTCCTGGCAACAGTTTAAAAGCAAATAAAAGAAAGAAGACATCAAGAATTGTTTCCTCCTCTCCCCAGAAGACTTCTTTTACATCAAAGACCATCTGCGCTGGTTGTATGAGTGTAAACACGGGGTTGCATCTGGGATCAAGGAAAAGGGACATCCTTGGCAACAATTTACGGAAGTCCCAAAAGAATGAAAATACATTGGGCTAAAAGTCAGAAAAAGTCAAGACAAGAAAAAGAAAAAAAAATTGGGGGAATAGCAAAGATGGTTGGAATATCTTATGGTACACCACAGCCAGGCAATAAAAGTATTATTTAATCTTTTTAGTAAAATAAATTATACTCTTTTAAATATGCCATTCTAGAGAAATTTAATTATTTATTTATTTTACAAAATGTCAAGTTAAATATTCTTGACTGTGTTAAGGTAGTTTGAGATTTAAATAACCTTCGGTTATATATGGGGATTATTCCTAATCAGAAAATGTTTATTAAATACTTTATGAATTTAAGTCCATATTGCATTCAGAATAGATATAAAAAATTTCACAACTATGGTCTAGATAAAATTCGTCTGAATAAAAAAAAATATTTGGTGATAAATTCGTACATATGCAACTCTAAAAACTACTTAATTTACCGATTTTCAGTAGTATATGAATTTTCTTTTTTGAACATTTAATACCCCTCGTAAGATATAAACAAAAATATAAATTAATTACTGCTAAAAGCAAGACACTATTGATTAATCACTTTAATTCAATAATTAGTTAACTTGTGTTTGATGAATCTGACTTTGTGCTCACATAACTCGTGCTTATTTCACTGCTTTAAAAATTGTGGGAATTTTAAAGAAATTATTTAAAGAAAGAAAAATATTTTTACTATTTTACTTTAATAATTTAAATTTCCTTCTCATAAAATGACTTTACTCGTATAATTAATCAATCGAATGAATTAATGATATGTTTGAGGGTGAATAATGAGCAAACAATACAAATTAAGGGGCTTTAATTACTATGATGCGAGAAAAAACACTATCATTGACTAACATATATTTTATTTTTAAATAAGTGGATTCTCCAATGTATTCGGAATGCCCAGTTCCAGAAACAAATAAACATTTCATTTTAACCTGCAGAAATTACAAACTCAACGAAATTCTTGAAAAATTTTATCTCTAAATACGAAGAATGATATTATTCAACAACACAGCGAGATGTAAAACAATACAGCATGTCCAAAAACTAGAAGAATTTTTAATACCAACCAGTAGATTCTAAAATATTAATATATTCAACAAATTCTGTCGAAGTATAAGGCGATGACCAAACCTAAATATTTACACTGTTATCACTCTGTACTAAACTGAACTAAACTCATACGTGTTTCTGAGCTTGAAGGAAATCGGGTTTTTCATAAATAAAAATTTTATGATAAAGTAAAAAAAAAAAAAAAATCGAAGGATGCTTGAATTATGTGTGAATAAAGGTTTTCTTATAAAATAAATAACGTAATACTCCCAATTACTTCAGTTTATCTAAAATTAAGATTATATTTTAATTCTTAACAGCAGGGAAATCAAAGTTTATTTTTCTGGTAATATTTTATTTCAGATTCAATGTTTCCTAAGGTTCTTATACTTAAGGATAGTCTACGGTTGTTTATTTGTAACCATGCAGGACATGGAGTAGAAAGAGATAAGAGCTTTTTACAGCTCAATGTAGTATCTATTAATATTCCTGTTTGCTTACAGAATGGAATAGTAAGTTTGGAATCCTACAAATGAGAGAGAATTATGAGCCAAAATCACATTTTATGTTAAGCTATAATAAAGCATTTGAATTCAAGCTTTTGTTTCATAAGAAATAACTGAAAGGATTCTGGTTGAGTGAGTGAAATACCACTTTAGGACTTAACACTTAAAAAAACTTACTTGCAAAATACCTCTACCTCATACTTAAATTTAAACACTAAAGAAAAATACAATCATATAAAAAAAACACCGAAACGCTTAAAATTCCTTCTCTATGATAAACACCATTAGAAAAGAGGATAAGCCATTAAAAACATTTTGTTACAAGGAAAGAAATATAAAAAGATGGAAAAAGTTCTGTTTCGTCCATCTTTCTTAACAAGATCCTAAATGCTTCCTTCCTTCCCATACCCTGTTTTCTTTTAGTATTTTCCTTTTACCATTGTAAGTCTAGAGCAACAAAAGAAAAGAAACAAAGGTAGAAAGATTATCTGTTGAAAAATGTTATAAAAGAAAAGTCTGGTAATAAGAATCCTTCTGAAATGGCTCTCATGCGAAAACAAGTTAAAAATGAGTTTCTAGAATTATTCAATTAAATAATTAACCCTTTCACGGGTCTTGGGAAGATCACTTCCCATTTACATGACCTTATACTCGTAATATACAACTGTGAGAAGCGCAAAATCCATTATAATATATTGGCCTTGCTATAACGATGTGAAGACTAATGCCCTCTTCAATTCTGTGCTGCTGCACAAAATCCAGAGATTATGACATCCGTAATTTGGACAAAAAAAAAAGATGATTCTAAAGAAAAAGTACCTTGTTCAAGAACTGTCGCTGTACGTAACGATGTCATAGGAGGGATAGATAGCTTCGATCAAAGAAAAGGAAGATACCAAATAAAAAGAAAATATATAAAGTGGTGGCATCGTATCTTTTATTTTCTTATCGACTTTGCCATCATAAATAGTATCATACTCTTGAAAGTGAACAAAAATACAGAAGCTAACATTCCGTATACCATTAGCTCGTCAGCTAATATAGATGGATATTCCTTAAGGTATCCGACTACGTTCAGAACCATGATTTTAAAAAAGTGCATAAATGGATAAGTTTCATGATATTTAGTGTCACTTAGATTAGAATACACGTATAAAATTGTTTTAAGGACATTTTGACAAAAAATAATTATTTAAATACAATATTTTGGCAAAAAATTAACTTAGAATAACCTTTTTTCAAAATGTTCTTCTTTTGTGAAAAATGCTTCTATTATAATAATATTTTGCCTGTATATAGCTCAAACCTCTGTACAGAGGGTCGACTATGATTTTTGAAAAATTCACATTATTTTCAAAGTTGCAACCAATTCAAATAATTATCGGCGTTTTTTTCTTAAAATGTCTCCCCTCTGTTGTCGTAAAACATGGATAAACCCACTTCTAAGATATATATTTCAAAAATTCTAGTTTAGTCTCTGTAGAGAGGTCTGAGCTATATACAGGCAAAAATATTATTATAATAGACGCATTTTTCACAAAAGGAGAATATTTTGAAAATGGGTCATTCTAGGTTCTTTTTTTGTAAAAATATTGTACTTAAATACTTTTTTATTGTAATACTATTCTTAAAATAATTTTATATATATTTTCTAATCTAAGTGACACTAAATATCATAAATATTATCTATTTATACGCTTTTGCAAAATCACGGTTCCGAACGTAGTCGGATACCTTAAGAAAAAGGAAATGACGTCCTGCTAGCTTCCAGCAAAGAAGTGTGTAGTTCAGGATAATGTGCGCTTAGCCAGTGCGGAAAATAACATGCCAAATATGGTTTCCAGCTATAGGCGATGTAGGAAATATAGCAGAAAGGGACAAGAAAAGAGGACTCGCTACATGTGTACAGAATGTGATGTCCCTTTGTACATTCAACATGCTTCTCATCTTTTCATATCAAATAATCCCCATTAGACTTATTTTCTTTATTACGATGAATGGTTCCTCACGAAGTATTCCTCCCACCCCCTACAATTTCAGGGTAAACGTGAAGCTCATCAAAATAAGATATATTTCTTTAAATGCTATTGTTTAATTGTTAATAAAACATAAACAAATGCGAGAAATTCAAAAGAGAAACAAATGACCCATGAAAAGGTTAATCAATTGTGCTATAATTTCTTTGAGAATTAGCTAATCAATGTCTTACAATACGTTTAACAATTGTCAAAGTTTTTCGTGTCTGATTGGGAGTATATTAACGTCACAATCTAAATCCACATGAGGGCTGTTGGAGACGAAACTCTTAATTTTGAGACACGGGCAAGTGAAGAGGGCGACAACTGAGCTTGCACCAGACTCTCCTAACTTCCACCTTTCACCATCGTGGTGGCTTTGAGCCTCGGCAGATTTAATATGCCACAGACCTACACTGCGGGTATTCAAAGGCATCTGGACTTGAAGCGCACTGACCATGAGTTCCTTACAAAAATCTACGATTTAAAAAAAAATGACAATCATGAGTGTTTATTATAAGTTCATGTTCAATTTGGCTGAAAATGTATGTGAAAAAGAAGCATTAAAATATACTTTAGTAGAAGTAGCACATTGGTCTTTAATACGATAAATATTAAAGAGATTAATCAATAAAAGAAAGAATACATTCATTTTAAATATATTGAATCTCTGAATGTTAAAACAACAAAAATACAAGTAATATAAAAAAAAAATTAAGTCAATTCCTACTTCGATCAACAAAGAAAAATTTTATTTTGCTACTTTTTATTAGATAGTTACAATTAATATAAGTATGTATATACATATGACAGAATCACAATATTAAGTGGTAATTAAGTTTTATTCATTATCATTAAAGTATCGTATTGTCATCCAAAACAATTATGCATATAAAATTTCTGTTCAACTGAATGCACGTGAGGACAAAAATAAACTTTTTATAAGTTTTGACACAAGTCGCCAAAAAGGTCGCTAAGTCGCCAACGTGGCTGTATTTGTAATTCTTTAAATAATTAGTTTAAATCAATTAATTTTTATTAACTATAATTAAATTACTGTATTGTCATCCAAAATAATCATGTATATAAAATTTCAGCTCAAATGTATTTTATTAACGATTAAAAATTCCACCAAGATAAATAAATAAATATATAGAGAGTGTGACCTAATAGTGTGTAGGAATTGAAAAAAGGGGTAAAAAAATGGCTAAGCATATTTCAAAGATAAACTTTAAGGATCCTAAATTTGTATGGAAAGAATGCAGAAACATAAAATAAGAGAATTAAAAAGCATAATTCTAAGAAAATTATTTTGGAATATATTATACAGTGTTTAAAAATGTGACTGAAAAGTGGCTGAAGGAACAAAAAAGTGAAAAATATATTTTTCCTCTTAAATCTATTTTAATATGATTTTCATTTTTTAGAGCTGAACACGAAGTCAGTTTAAAATATAAGTCCATTTTTGAAGAAAAATGGCAATTCATTCCTAAGTTGTTATTCTTTTCTTTTTCATCTCCGCTCCAATTTTCTTACTGTTTTTTCCCCCTCAACAGTATAAAAAGTGTTATATTGATATATTTGTTTCGTAACATTAAGTATTAATTTTTTTCCTAAAAAAAAATCACTGAAACTTTTTAATGGTGTTAAAGCGACGCATTTTTTTAAATCAATCATGCAGAAAAGAGCAACAAATTTTTATTATTTTTACTTTTGTAAAAAATTAGCTACTTTTTTTTTAAAAAAAATTCCTTTTTACCTTTTTTGAAATCAAAAAGTTACTTAGGACTGAAATACTCTGATATGATAATTTATCTGTCATACCATACTTCTTTTTATAGAGTTTGAAAAAAAAAATGAAACTGTTTTACCGCGGTAGCTTTGTATTACTCTTTATAAATATTGTACAACAAAAAGTTTAATTCATGACATGTGCTACAAAAACAAGGCCCGTTATACGGCGTACCTAAAAGTTAAACATTGCAGCTCGAATGTATAGGTGCGCGTTATACCCCAGATTTTACGGTATATGTCATTTGAGAAAATTTTACATTCAAGAACTTTAACTTTAACTGCATGTTTGATGATGAAAATCACTACTGTAAATGAAATTGTACAACGCTATAAAACAAGTTCTTATTACATGCTTCTTCTATCAATGATAACTGGCCGTGAACTCAGATACGACGTTGTTTCCGTTGCTTTCTGGATTCGGGTCCTGGAGCAATTATAAGACAGTTATAAAGAGCCTGATACATGTAAAAGTTTTCAAGGGTCAATGTTCTCATGTTAGTTTGATATGGAGAGAAGGGTCTGACATGGAGATGGTGATATGGTTAAGAGTTACTCCGAGATCCCAGGTCAAGAGTTACCTTCCTTATTTGACCGTGGTTCAAAATTATAAGGCATGTTCCCGATAAACCTCATGTTGGATTGAAAATAACTATATACATTAAAATACTCTAGTTATTCGTGAGATTTTGTATTGATCCATATTTATCCAATAATTCCCACTGCTCTTTTGTCACTCCTGGAAATAGTACCAAATTGTTTATTTTTTCCCCATGGAATTGAAGAAATATATCTTTTAAATATGTAAAACACAAGATGTCATTCAAAGTAGAAAGATAAAATATTTATGAAAATTAATTTATATTTGTAATTTTATCTTTAAAAAGCCTTATTTATGTTAAGGGGACACAGTACGATTCAATTGATCAAAATCGGTCAAAAAATCAAATTTAATTTTTTTAGCCTAAATTTTTCTTTATATACTTTCCTATAGCCTCATAAAATTTGAAAGCTCTAAACTCTTAAAAAACGCAGAATTATAATAGCTTTCACGTTCGTTTTTATTCACATCCCTATGGCAAATCAAAACTTTAAAAACTGCCGTATCTCAGAAAGATAAAATAACTATTTTGTCTTCATTTAAAATGCTAAGGCTTTTTTCCTATTGCGCCTAATGCTTTGAAATTTTTTTTACCTATTCCCAATAGTACATGAAACAAAAGCTGGTATGCATTTTGGAATCAAAGCAATATTTATTTTTTAAAAAATAATTAAACTCAGAATTTATACATTTTTCAAGGAATTTTCAATAAACATTCATAAAAAGTATTGTCAGAATACCAATCACGTTAACGCAAAACCCATACCAACTTTTATTATACATAGTTTGATGTACTTGTAAATAAAATTGCATGCGTGTACGTCAATTTTTGTAGGAGGAGTAGCATTTTAAAATCACTTCAAAAATTTCAAGTTTTTTCCTTAAAAAATTACATGGCTAGCTTTTTATGAAATTTTGAGCACAAAATATGTTTAACATAGTATACATACATAGGAGGCAACCAAAAAAATATTAAAAATCCTTAAATTAAAAATTTTTGCTTAAATCGTACCATAAAATAGTGCAAATAGTGTTAAATAGTGCATACTTTAAATAATGTTATCGAATTATACATTGAGTTGAAGATTCAAATTTAACAGCTTCTAAAATTCCTTATCGGGATCTAATTTATTGAATTGTATTTGAAAACTCAACTGTTTGCTTTTCATCCTTGTGCTGACAGAGTTTAGAATTCTTCTATTAGAATTATATGTCGAATTAATTACAAATAATAAAGGAAAAATAAATAATCTCTGGACTCTAAGGATCTATCACTTAAAACAAAGAACAAGGGTAACCAGATATAAATTCAAGAAAGTCTAGAGGGGAAAACTGTAAATATGACTTTGTTGATGTACGAGTATGTCAGCAACTTTCCCTTCCTCTTTGAATGTCTCATCTGAATTCTCTCAAATGTCATTTCTATTTATCTTCTTAGTCAAGCTCAAAATTTAGACTAAGATAAATCTACCCGAGCTGAAAAATAAATAAGCCTCAGTCTTCTTGGAGTTGATTTTAAGAACACCTGTGCAGTGATTAATATGGACGAAGTTACTGAGGAAGTTCTGTTGACAGAAGATGTAAACTTTTTGTTTCTTTCTGAGCTTAACCGAAGCAGAACGTAACATTTGAAATGATTATCGTAAGAAGCGAGGTATTGGTACTTCAAAGGGAAGAGATTCAAATATACAGTTACTTGAATATTGTATGTGCATCCAAAACTGATTAAGAATTAGAAAGCACTCAATGTTATGAATGAAATTTCCTCTCATTTCTCTAATTATATCAAGAGGAAGAACGAAAAAAAAAAATCGTACTTCTATTTTCACTTCATTGCCTACTATTCTTCGAATCAAACGGTATCGGAGGAAGAATAAGTTATTCGTATTCAAACCGATTTCGGTATCGTTTGAAATCTAGTCATTCAAAAGGACTTGAAACGTTGCTCATTTATAAAGTTCTTCATGGCTCATTTGCATCTTGATGCTTCAACTTTGTTTTCTCGTATTCCGAAAAGTTCGGAAAAGAGAAGTATTCTTTCTCTTCTACTGAATCCTCGTAAAAGGGGTTGGGAATCAGGTCTCTTACACGATGGATATTGTGTAACGTAAAAATAATTCCTAGATACCAATATAAAATTGCAATTACTTAATCTAAATTTAAGGTATCTGCCTAAGTTTCTAAATCATTTTGACTGAAATTCAATTTCTTTTATTTTTGTCATTTTGCTAAGGAAACGAAATCGAGCAGTGAATAAGAAACAAGTAATATAAAAAAATATATTTAACTCAATTCCTACTTAGAGTGCATGAATAGAAAGCATTTTATTAACGATTGAAAATTTGAATAAGATATATATAGGGAGAGAATAAACGAATAATATGAATTTAAAAAAGAGCATGCTTTGTCTTCATTGCTGTAACAATACACCACACCCGATTTGGCTGAAAAACAGATTTTTGACTCCAAATTTTGTCTTTGTTTTAACAGTTACATTGTTACAACAATAGAGACAAATCTAAGTTGACTTAAAAAACCAGTAATTACTTAAATTAAATTAATATTTTAAAAAAAACTGTATTGGCATCAAGTGTCATCCACTACAAGTTTAAAAAAAATATTTGAACATGATTGGAATAGGAAGTATTTTATTAACGATTGAAAATTTGAACAAGATAAATATATAAATAAATATATATAGAAAGTGATCCAATAGTAGGAATTGAAAAAAATGAGATAGAGAACAAGGAAGGCCTATGTGTCTAAAGTGGTGAATTTTAAATATTTGATATAATGCAGTATTTTAATAAAATAAGAATCAAAACTTCATGAAGATTGTATTATTTTTGTCAAAATTATGTTATTGAAAATCTAATGTCTCAAAATTTATGAATGTATTTCTTTCATGTTTTGTATACATTTTATTTAAAGTATGTTATAATCAAGGAACGAAGGACTTAGATCTAACATCAATAGTTTTTTTATTTTTTTATTTTTGTATTTAATTTTTAATAGTTTATTGTTAGAATAACATGCATTTTTATAAAAAAAATAAATTTCTATAAAAAAATGTGCAATGAGCCATAATTTTTTAGTAGCTGTAATTATATTTTAGATGTTAGTTCATTAGCTTTAAAACCGTGTTAAATGTATTGTGTAAAAAATAATTTAAATGCATGGCTTTGAGTTCCATGTTGATTGTTTTAATATTCGATACAATTTTCATCAAATTTTACCTAAAATACCTGAGTTTAATAAATTTAAATTGTCAGATAATTTCCTGATTGATATGTTTCATCAATTAAAGTCATAAACACCAACAAAATAAAATAATATTACTAATAGCATGGCATTTTAGATAACTTGTCTCTGAACGTAGGTAGATACCTTAAATGAATCTTAATTAACTAAAAATTCTAATTATTATTAGCATGAATTAGCATTAATACAATTATATTAATAATATGAATTATATTAATCAGTTTAATAATATGAAAAATCTTATTATTAGTTAAATTTACGTAAAACTGCGTAAGCCTACAAAATATCAAAATAATTAATTTAAGTAAAAATGTTTTTGAATCTATTTTTTGTAATAACATCTTATTTACCGTAAAATCCAGCGTATAACAGGCACTTTGAACACACAAATAACATCGATATTTACTAGTGCGCGTTATACGCCGGGTATAAAAATGAGACCTCCCATAATAAAAAAAAAGATGAGCATAGAAAAAAATTAGACTTCTATAGAGATCTAAATACTGTTTGCTTAAAAGAAATGACACTCCTTAAGAAAAGGGGTCTCAGGGGTGTTAAATTTTTCTAGAGGTCTGAAAATATAAACAATTTTCAAACAGGTATAATTCTTTTAAATTTAAATTAAATGATTCGAATCTTTTACACATTATTTATAAAAGAATGGGGCTTCAGAAAAGTATAAAATGTTTAAAATATAATCATAATTTTAAAAATCATAAGAATATGAAAATTCTATGATAAATATTAAGTATTTTTTGCGTTGCGCACGCTATTTTCTAAAATAATACCTTTAATTACTAGCTATAAGTTGAATAATAAAGTTAAATGTATTCTCACTACACTGTAGCTATTTTCATATAAATAGAATAATAACTTACATATTTTAATAAATAAAAAAATACATTTTTTAAAAATATTTAAAAAATTGCAATGTCTTACAAATATTTTGAAATACAAAAGATATATAATACTAAAATTAGGTACGGCTTAAAGAGTATGATGCATTTTATAATTCTATAAATTTTTATACATCAGATGCTACTATTTTAGAAAATAGCGTGCACAACACAAAAAATACTTAATATTCATCATAGAATTTTCATATACTTATGATTTTTAAAATTATGATTATATTTTAAACATTTTATACTTTTCTGAAGCCCCATCCTTTTATAAATAAGGCGTAGAAGATTCGAATCATTTAATTTAAATTTAAAAGAATTATACCTGTTTGAAAATTGTTTATATTTTTAGACCTCTAGAAAAATTTAACACCCCTGAGATCCCTTAGGGTTGCAGATCTAGAAATTCACTATTTTTTCGAAAGCCAGGGATAATACCTTAAATAAATGACTTCAAAACATAAGAGCATTGCTTACGTATATTTTAGGTTTCTTCGTAAAAAAGAGGTGCACGTTATACGGCGAATATACCTAAAAATTAAAAATTGCAGCTTGAAAGTATGGGTACGCATTATACGGCGGTGCGCGTTATACGCCGGATTTTACGGTAAATATTTTTTCAGGAGAAAGTATCTTTGTGTTTTATAATGATATTCACATGAAGAAAAATGTGTCAGGTAAAAAAGAATCAACAAAATTATTTTTAAATAAAATACCCAGACAATATATTTTATGCTTTTAGAAATTGTCTCTTTGAGATACTAGCTTTGACTTTATTTATTCGTACTATATACACAGTTTATAATTGTAAATTAACTAATATAAATATCATAAGAAGGAATGAATAGGGGATTTTCAATGAATATTTTGTTGTTACAATAATATGTTTCGAGTGTTAAGGATTTTTTTATTAAATTCTATAATCCAAATAGCTATGAAACATATTTCTTTGTAAAGAAGCGGGTGCGTGTTATACGGCGAATATACCCTAAAATAAAAAATAAAAAATACAGCTTGAAAGTATAGGTGCGAGTTATACGCCGGATTTTAAGGTATATTTGGTTGTAGACCATGCAATTGGCATGGTCTAAAATTTATTTCAGCTTTTAACATATAATATACGTTCATGTGTAACCTTCAGAAGCTTTCCTGTTCCAAAAATAGATAAATTATAACCAACTTCTCTTATTATTAATGAATAAAAAATCAATGAGGTCTCAGCCTTCCGAGTTTTAATAAATGAAGAAAATTTTCAATCTGATCTTGCAAAAACGGGATCTGAACTTGGATATTTGTTGATAAGCAGACGCCCTTCTGGAAGCGGCATCGTATGAGCAAAATTAAATTTCTAAATAATTCAAAACTTTCTCCGTTTATCTCCATAAAGACTGACTAATGAAACTTGAACTGAATCTTAAAGGAGAGGAGAGGGCGGAGAGGGAAAAGTTTTTCGCTTACTCAGAAAATTCCGAAATGCTTCGGAAGAGGTTATAACGTAGAGGTGAAATTTCTTAAAGAGTTTTTCTTTCATGATCACTGAATTTTAAAATAGGAGCATTAAGAACTTCTGGAGACCTTTTTATTATTGCATTTTCAATCTAGAAAATGAAGTAGAAAAAAAAATCCTCTACGAGTTGGGTTTTTAAATTTAGTTTTCATTTTGAATGCTAAAGCTTTCAAATAAAATATTATTGAATACATTTAGTGCAAAGGATAATCAATAAACGAACCAAAGGTTGAAAGGTACAGAAAAGTACTTTATGGCAGCGTTTTTCAAACTGAGGGGTGAGACCTCTACGGGGTGGTGATAGTCCTAAGAGGGTGCAAGCGTATCAAAAAGTTGAAAATAAAAAAAATATTTTAAAAAATTATTAATTTACAGAAAAGAAGATAAGACAAAATACATTCTGACTTAATAAAGAAGTAAAATACGCATTTGCACAAATCTATATACTTATAAATGTATCAGTACTGCACAATGTATTTGATCATTAATTCATCAATAGTGAGTTAAGACAGTGCTTCTCAAAGTTTCGATACCTGCGACCCAATTTTCAGTCATAATTTTCTTCGCGCCCCCCTCCCCCATACAAACAATATCAATGTATTGAATTCAATAATACTAATGTACTTCGACGTAAATCTACAATATGAATTTAATTATAAGCCGCACAAATTATCAAGATCAGTATTACATTGTTTACATAATTTTATATATGACAAGCCCATGGAGTCACTGGTAAATTGTTAAATTAATTACCAAATACAGTGTGCAGTACTGATACATTTATAAATATTTATATGATATCGGTGTAAATGCGTACTTATTTTTTATTATGTCAGAATGTATTTTGTTTTGTTTCCTTTAAGTAAATTAATATATTTAAATAATGGTTTATTTTCGACGTTTCGATATGCTCGCACCCCCTTGTTGATTTATCACGCCCCCTAGGGGGGCGCGCCCGACAGTTTGAGAAACGCTGAGTTAAGAACAAGTTCAATAATTACAAGTGACTACATGGGCTTGTGTCATATACAAAATTACGTACAAAGTTTAATACTTATCTTGATAATTTGTATGGTTTATATAATTAAAGTCGTATAATAGATTTAGCGTCAAAGTGCATTATTATTGAATTCAATACATTGTTATTATAATATATTGGGGAGCACGATGAAAAATTTGATTGAAAATTGAGTCCCAAATATTTAAGGTTTGAGAAGCACTGCCTTATGGTATATTCCATTGAAATGACTGAAAACATTTGCAAGGCAAAAAACAGAAAAAAATTAAAACATTAAAGTATTTATAAAGGACAATAAGCCTACAAAAAAAAATGCGAAATGATAGTTATAATATGTATTCGAAACGGATCAAAATTAAGGTACTATGGGACATATAGTGAATAATAAAAATGTAAGCAAGATTTAAATGTAATAATATGCATGTGACACATATTTTTACGGATTTTTTTGGTTTAAAAATTGCAATAATAGTAATGAAGATTCATGTCTTATAAAAAATTTTTTATAATTAATTACAATTGAAAACAATAGCTTAAGTAATAGAAATTAATTTCATATTTTTTTTCTTTATATTTTAATTTAAAAGCATAAAACATGTTTAATTGATACCTTTTACATATCATGTGCGTAATTTCAGGCATTTTTTATTGAAGTACTCTAAGACTCATTCTGAATTTTTATTTTTATAAACGAAATATGGTTATATTGATGAAAGATAAGCATACTAATTGGCACAATTTAATACTTTCCAAATATAAAAGGAATAATCTTTTTTGCAATTGATAAATGTTTGATTAAATGTATAAAATATCATTAATTTTTTTAATGGTACGTCTCTCTAAAGCCCCATTCTGTTTTGTAGTTACTCAAATATTTTCAAAAAAATTCTGATAAATAAAAATAAAAAAAACTAATTAATTTGATTATTTATTTATTTTTGGAAATAGTAAAACATTCTGTAAAAAGGCAGACTTGAAAATGAAAATCATTTATTTTATCCTCATTATTTTATATATTTTAAATACGCTTGTAAGGTATAAAGATTTCAATTTATTTTTAAAACAAATTATGAATATTACTAATTTGAAGTTTTACTTCAAAAGTTTTATACATGAACATAGTCTAGAAATACTAGCAGCATAGAAACTGATATTAAAACAACTTTATATTAAATTACAGATGTATAATTTTCAGTTAATCTATATAATACAAAAGTCTCACAGCAATGCTTTATTTTTAAAAGAAAGTTTATGCCATAATTGTAGTACCTTAGTTGTCATGCTCACTAACTCACGGTCTTTCTGGTTGATTTGCGAGCTTGAATCCTGATGCTACTGAAGACTCGCCAGGCAAAGCGGCTGATGTACATTAAATATGTAGTGGCTCAAAGTCCTCACTTGAGCCATTGAATAACTTTGGAGGGGTGGCTTGGTAATCACTACGGGTAATCACTTGGAAGTGGTTCAAAATTTAGATGTTCGTCAACAATGGCCTTCACGTTTTCTTAGAGAGAGAGTTCTACGCTAATAAACTCACACTCGCTCAGTACATTTACTTCAAACGACAACTATGTATCAAAAATGTATTTAGTATTGTCTCAATTTTTATTTCTAATTAAATTTTAGTTTTTTATTCTTCAACTTTATTTTTAAAATTTGTGGATTATATTTTAAAAGTTAGAGTTTATTGTAATATGATACAATATGTGTACTTATTATGTAATGTTTATTTCTAATTTAAGGATTTATTAATGTATCAGGTTGACACACGCTTGGGAATAAAATCAAAACGTCACCAAATATAAAAAGAAAACTTTTGTCAGTATATATATATACGCATAAATTCGCTCAGACACAGTTATTCTTTATACGATTAAGAAATAAAAGGGAAAAAAAGGAATTGGCATGCACATTGAAAATTACAAAATTCTTAAGTATGTGTTTGGTGGATTAAGGCTACATAATATTCATTTCCATAAAAACGTTTCCAAGTACTGATGTGGCCGTGGTAGCCTAATGGTCAAGGTAAATATTTCTTGGCCAGCGTGTAATGTATTTGAGCCTAGTACAGCTGAAGACTCGTCATGTAGGGGGACGATTCACGTTAAGTACATCAAGGCTCAAGCGTTTTCTCGTTGATGTGGTAGAGGGTCAGCTGAAACGTCGGCCTCGTTACTTGAACATGGTTCAAAATTACGAAGTCCGTCGTTAAAGGCACTAGAACGGGGAACACTTTTTTTCTGTAAGTCCGCATGCATAATGTTAGCTTTTTCACGCGTCCCGCATAAATATGCCAGTTATTTCAAGCGGGCTTTAACAAGAGGAAAAATGGGGGAAGCGGGGTAGAGATGCTTTAAGACCAAGATAACATTGGAAATTTAAAATGTGAAAAATTTATCAAAACATTGTAATTCATGTTTTGCTTTTTTTAATTATTATTTTTTATATTTTTTTTTTCATTTTTGTCTCTAACACTGAATTAAAAGCATTTAAAAAACACTCCTTCACAATTTTTGTAAGTAGTTTTGTAGTTTGCATCAGTAAATGGTTTCATATGATTACCAATAATGTAAAAAACTTCCTAGAAAGTCTGGCAAAACACTTTGTTGCTGTTGCAAAGATTATGCAAGAAAGCTTATTTATCACCTCTTGAAAGAGATCTTCGAAGAAAAGTGCCATTGAATGATTTCTGTTTATTGGTATTTTTTAAATACAGCACTTTCGTGACAAATCAAACAATTTCTAATCCATGTTGAAACGATTAATACTTTTCTAATAATTTTCGCTTGCAAGATGAGAGAGATAGTTAAAAATTAGTTCCAACCATAAAATTGTCGCTACTCCACTGTTGTCTGTTATCACTAGCCTTAACTGTTCCAAATATAAAAAGAATATCAATCTGTACGCGTACGACACCGACAGCAAAAAGTAAAGCTGATATACTTAATTTCTTGAAAAAAGAATTTTTTCTATACAATGTTCTTAAAAAAAATTAATTTCTCAGAGCAATGGACCTTGACCGGGCCACTTAAAAAGTCTCGGTGGGACGCATGCGGCCCACGGGCCGCAGGTTGAGAATCGCTGTCCTAGAATATTCCTGACTCATTAACTGATTACTGAAAGATATCAGATTGTGTCATCAAATTTATTTTGAAAAAAGAAAGTACATTATTTAAAGATCGAAGTATTTTTCAAATGTTTGTGTGAAGTTTTTCAAAAAATTTGTAAAGCAGTCAATTTTGAATACCTTTAGTTGTTTCCAATTATGTAAATTTCTTAGATTAAATAGAATAGTTATTAAGGAATCTAAAATCAAACTTTAACTTGAATTTTAACTATTATTTTTGTTACTAAATCCGAACGTAAGAATGAATACTATATAACTATATTAACTGACGTTTTTTTTTAAATTAACTGGAAACAAATTAACTCTTATATTTAAGTTCATCTAATTAGTTAATGCGCATATATGGAAAAATAGTTATGAGAAATTTCAAAATTTCATCTTGAAGAGAAAAAAATTTTGAAAAAAAAAATAATGCATTTCAATTTTGTAAAAGTATGAGTTATGAAACTAACAATATTAAAAAAGGCTCTAAGAATCTTTCATTTTAAATAGATGCGAGATCTAGAATTTGGTGCTAGACTTGGCGACCGGATAAGCCAAAGAAAGAAGCTATAAAAAAGATTTCTTTTTTTCGTATTTTTGCAATTACATAATGTTCTGCACAGACAAAAAGATCTTGACAAAAATTTAAATAAAAGAATCTTTAAAATAATGTTTTAATTATCTAATCTGAAATAAAAAGCATAATTTGAGAGCCTGAGGCATATATGCTTTTTAGGAGAAAAAAATGTAAGAAGTTAAAATGCACCAAATACCATAAAAAAGACGAAAAAATTATTATAAGTATTTTTCTTTTTCTCTCTCCAGAGGAAACTATTCCTCCCGCCAAACAACTTCGACATTTTTATTCCGGAAACCGCTTAAAAACAATGAATATAAAGAAAGGAAGGAAAAGAAGCTTTCTTTGCTCATGAAAAAAGCCTCTTTTGCGTCTCCAGCCATCTGCGCTGGTGGACTTTGGGTAAACATGGGCGAGCTTTAGCTCTGAGTAAAGCGTTGGGACTTGCACACGGAACAATTTATGGAAGTCTCCGAAGAATAAAACCAGATTAGAACAAAAGATACAAAAAAGTATGGGAAAGAAAAGAAGAGAAAACACTCACATATAAATCTTTAGTACGTTTATAATACTTTGGGAGCCTTATTTTGTGCATTAAATATTATTTTGAAAGCAACATTGGCTTCTTTTGATTTACTTTCATAAAATATGTCCCATATATATATATATATATATGTCACGTATTATTATTTTTAGAAATTATGTACTAAATTACACTTAAAGAAATAATGATCCTACTTCTGTAGATGCAGATTAAATATAAATATTGTTTTGAGTAGGGGTATTCAACCCAAAGCTCGCGGGCCAAAAATAGCCAGCTGAAGGCATTTTAGTGGCCCCTCATTTGAGTTTGAAACAGTTATAAAAACATTGCCTTCTTTGCTTTTTGTCTTAAAGTAAGACATTTTTCTGTTATTCTTGATTAAAACATTTCAACGCTATGTAAAAGCTATCCATTTAAAATAAAAAGTTTTGAAAAGAACGAATTTTTCAAAAATTTCCCTTTATTTTTAGTAATTTTAAATATAAAAAAATCTGACTATGCATAAAATCTCAAGACTTTCCGGAAACAGGTGGGCTTTTATCTTTCACAGGTTAACAAAGTATTTTAATTCTACTTCCATTTAACTTCTTTCAAACGATAAAATATTTACAAAATTTTAAGCACCATAGAATCAGTGGAAGTCTTGTAAAAAAATCTCTATTTTTTTACATAAATTTCCTGACTACAATAATTTTTTTACAGTTCTGTGACCCGTGGATATTTGTGAATTATCACTGGATTATTGTAAATTTTGTTTGTAAAAGGTTGAAGACTCTCTTAGTTTAGATCCTGATTATCCGTTGCTAACTTTCTGTGTGCATATATTTATAAAAATAATAATAAAAAAATGCTATCTTATCACAATTTATATTATTCTATTCTACAGTGAGCCGTGTCCAGAAATTAAGTACCGTTTCGTTCCATCGTAAACAGTAGCTCAAAAATTTGGCCGTCGTATCTCTGGTGGATTGTCAGCCCAGTGACATTATTACAGCCAGATTCTGTTATTTGTAAGCGTGTTAGTAAGATTTTAAAATGTTTAAGACAATTGCCAATCCCATCGTCTGGGAAATGCGTTCTGTAATCCGTTTTTTAAACGCAAGCAATGTTAGTCAAGCACGTAGAAGTTCATCGTCAACTTGTAGAGATGTATGGAGAAAGTGTAATGATGATGAAATGGTGAGAAAGGAGCCTCGACAATTCTATGATGGGTGAATCAATGTTCATGACGCAGCACGTGGTGGCGGTCTTGTGTGGTCAATGATGGTTTAGTTGAAAAAGTGAATGAGAATATTCGTGAAAACAGATGATTCACAATAAGATTGCTTTGCAGTCAATTTCTACAAATTTCAGAAATGTTCACTGGAGACACCTGTCTTTCAAGAGGGTATAGACAGGTTGGTTTCTCGATATGACAAATTCCGGAACAGTGGAGGTAACTATGTAGAAAAATAGTTTGTAAAATGCTTCTTCATGTAAAAATGAAATTTTTTTTTTTAAAAGAATTTTTTTTATGAAAGTTTTTTTAAAAAGGTACTTAATTTTCGGAGACGCCACGTATTTGTATTACCTCTTACTTAAACTTTTTTTTAGCTCCAAAACTGACATACAGGTGGCACCATAGATATATTTAGCATTGTGTTATCTGTGTTCCAAGACGAAACAAATGCACGTATGGGTTCCTGCTGTTATTTTTCTGAACATCATTTTTACGCAATTTTAAGTAAGTTGTTTAATTTAGGTTTGCTCTTCTTAAGGGTATCTTTATGTAACTATTTCTATTTTACAAGGGTCATTCGGATTTGTTTCATTGTTTAATGTGAATTGATATATGGCCAATTAACTTCATTACATATATTGGTAATTTGTTCTTTGTTTCCGGTTTCCGAATTTGGGCATTCTCTGTTTTGTAGAGTATTTAATTTGTCCATCTTTTCTCATATTATACATTCATATTGCATTGATTTTTGTCCAAGATAGTATTTTTCTCTATTTTTGATTTTGCAGATTTCATTATAATCATAAGGCAGAAAAAGTACGACGCATGTACGCAGTAAAAATTAAGTTTCAATATTATTACTAAATAAAATAATATTTGATTTATATATTGATTTGCTTATGATCTGTTCTTAAGTTTTTGTATTCCAGAATTTCACCAATTAAACAATTATTTTCAAAATTTATCCACTTTCATCACCTATTTTTTCAAATGTTTAAATAGCAATAACTCTTACAATGTTCAACTTTTTCATTTTTGTACTCTTTTTCATGTAATGCTTTACTTCAATTTGTCCACAGCTTTTCTTCCCACCAATATAATTTTTTTTTCAAATAATTCACCTACATCATCACTGGATGTACATAGTTCAGGATCACTGTTGATATAGTTCATTCTGATACCTTCATTGTTGGGACCACTATCTCATTCTAATGACAAATTTTTAAGGCATAATTTGAAAAAAAAAACAAAAAAACATGCAATTGTTTTTAGCTTTACAAGACTCAATGATATGCAATATTCAATTACTTGTGTTTGTGTGATACTTGAGCTGTTTTATATGTTTGGATTGATTCTTCCAATAAAGCCATATGTAACAAACATCAAATATATAATTACGAAATAAAGTTACCAAACGCGAAGAAAAAAGAATTTCAGAAGTAGTGCGCGCGTATCACTATCCGTATGAATGAACCTCTTTACTGCGTAAAATTTGCAAAATAACTAAAATTTAATTTGAATTTTAATTTAATTTTAAATGTAATTTTTAATTAATTTTAAATGTAATTTTTAATTAATTTTAAATGTAATTTTTAATTAATTAATTTTTAAATGTAATTTTTAATTAATTAATTATTTTTAATTCATTTTTAATTAATTAACTATTTTTACTTTAATTTTTAACTCATTTTTTTTTAAAAAATTTTAAATTTTATTTTTAATTTTAAAATTGGCAAATGCATTCTTTGTGCAAAGAAAATAATGGATAAAAAAATAGAGGAAGCGTTCATATTGTTTAGGTGCTGTATTTGAAAACAATATTGAGGATGGTATATTTTTTTCGTCGCATAAATTGCTTAGGATTGCTAGCTGATAAGATTAAATAAATAAATATTTTATATCTGTATTACTCTGATGTTACTGCACTAAACAGGATAGATTCTAAACTAATTATATTTTGACAATTTCTGGATGTGAAATGTGAAAAAAATCCGTAAATTCGTAGATCCATCGAATTTGTAAAATCAGTCGCAACAGCTGATCATGACTCATATTATAACCAGTTATTTTCATCCTTATTTTCAAAGAGATTCAGAGATATCTAAAGCAGAAAATATCAAATTATTCGATTGTATATCCGAAAGAAATAAAGGATGCAGATACATAAAAATGACATTTAATCAGATAATATTACATTTATTAACTAGTTCACATACTTAGATTAATAAAATTTATTTAATTTTAATAAAATTAAGATAAATATTGTTACGTAGATCCGGATTTGATGATGTTATGCAAAACAATCACAAAGAAAATAAACAGTTCTTTAAGAGCGATGAGAATTTATTATCAAAAATCCAATCCTTTATATATAGGATTCAGCGGCAGTATTCACAGGGTAAATATCCGAAGGTCTTCACACCTTCAACAACAATCAAACACAATATATATAATCAGTGTTTAAAAATACACGTAAGTAAAGATTATTCACAAGTACAGCCGAGCTAATCTCTAGTCAAAACAATCCTCACAAGTCTGATCGCCATACCGTCGATCATCTTTATTTATAGGCGCGACAGAAACTTCCAGAAATAAAACCACTCGTGTCATTGAACGTGACACTAGTGGAGAGATCCACTTATTTTTAGAAGATTCCAGAGAGTTCCCAACTCGCCAACATGGTCACCAATGACGCAAAAATGGTCGCCAAATATGATGCCAACCTGGCTCTACCGCCAAGATTTCGCCGAGTTCTCATTGAATCAACATTATAACGTAAGGGGCGGCATTGCTTGTGAATAGTACAACTTTAACATGAAATAAATATAACACATAGAGTAATATAAATACATTAAACACCCAAATACAAATTATTTACACTATTTACACAAAATTCGTAACAGTATGCTTCATATTTTTATTCGTTTTTCAATCCGCCGTTAATTTATTTTTTGTCAAAATTAGGTTGTTTACGTTCGGAACAAAATGTTTACAAATACATAATTTATAAAAATCAATCAATAAACAAAGGTTCCTCGTTATTTTGAATGAGGAATCGTCCTTGTTTATCGTACAAATAAATGGGATATTTTTTTAAAGGATTATTTTAAATTGTTTTGCCTGAAGAAATATTTCACTTAATCAATTAGATTCAAGGAAAGAACTCTTTGTGGAACTCTATATTTTTTGTAATGATTAAAAAGATAGATAATACCATCATTAGGGAGTCTGGCTGAAGTTTGTTCTTTAGCTATTCTTCAAATAATTGCTTAGTTATTATTCGTTGAATATGTACTGAAATAGTTTGTTAAACGTATACTAAATCAGTATGAGATTGATAAATGCCATGATGATGATTACAGATGTCAAAGCGATTGAAAAATATCTTATTTAGAGAATTATATGCTTTTGCCAATAATTCAAAGTATCTAATAAAATAGGAATGAAGTATTCTTAAGATATCTAAGATAAAAAGTGGAAAAATCTTTAAAAGAATTGTAATGCTAAATTGAATTTTTAGTACATTAAACACTACAGTTACATTTACATAAAAAACGAGATGCATCGGAAGACATATTATAAAAATACATTAATTATATACAAATTGTGTTCATGAAACATAATTTTGTTATATTAAACACGATGAGATATGTATTTATTGTTTAATTTTTTTTTTATCTTACTCTTCGAAGAAATTATTAGAGTGTTTGATATTCAACTTAAAATTATCACTTTTCTTTCTTAAATAAAAATAAAATAAATTTTTAAAATTGCAAAAAAAAAGGATAATCCGAGAGCATATATGTCTCTTAATAATGGCAGAAGACACTTATGTTCTTAAATACAGAACACATTCTTTTTCTTAAGGCAATTCAAATTTTTAAAATAAATACATATTCAATTCAGATTTTTTCCCTGTTTTTAATCTAGTTCCTTGTAAAATATTTTTGTTTCAAATCACTTCTAATCTACGTGGAGGCTGAAACGCTCCTTAAGTTATTTTTTTTATTTCATATTTGAAAAAGAACATGATTCTTTAGATTGCATTAAATTAAGTGTTTAATGTAAAAAAATCAAGGATAACTAGTAAAGAAAGATACATATAAATAAAAATTGAAAATTTCTATTCTTTCTCAAAGTCACCTTTCACTTTTTACTATCTAATAAAGAAGGAAAAATTACTTACACGTTTCAGAGTTACATTCAAGGAAAGCGAGACACTGAGATAAAAATAGAGAATAAAATTCATTACTTAAGGCAGAGAAAGACTACTTGCGACAACTTTTTTTTAAAAAAATAAAAAATGAAGGTAGGGCGATTTTTTGAGGTTTTAGTACATTTTAAGAAAAAAAGGCTAAAATTAAGAAGAGAAAAATAAATTATTACTACTAAAATGGGTAAAAATTGTAAAAAAATATATAAACGGGGCCCTCTCTGTACAAATAGTAAATGAACCAATTCTCACTTTTTTAATATTGATGTATTACTTTGCTATTCCTTTTTGAAATGACCTTCAGGTTAAGAAAAATTTTAATTTTTATAAAGACTAGAGCATTTTATCTTAGAGATTATGTGAAATTGCTTAAAAAAAACAGTGATTATAATCACATAAAGAGCTGTACATTTTGTAATAAAACAGTGATTGATAAATCTGAAGGTTGAAATACTTCTAATGTTATACAGAACATACACAAAAAATTTTAGTAAATTATTTTGAAATAGTTTTGAGCAATCGTTGTCCCTGTTTGAAATTCTCGAAAAAAAAATTCGTGTAAAAAGCCTTTTAAAGTTTGATATCTTATGTGAACTAATGGCATCTGCTTTTACTACAATACTTGTAGATTTTGTTCTAGTGAAGGAAAATATAAAACTTGGTATTTTTATAAAGTTAATAAGATGGCATATAAAAAAAAGCCATAAGAAATATGTTTCAATTTTTAAAAAAAAATCATGATTTTAGGGTAGTTGGATACCTTAATATATAAAGCAAAGACGGCAAAGAAATTGGAATTTTTTCTAATAAACACGCTGTAGTACTTATAAGCACTTAAAATTATGTGTGTCAGATTTTAAGTACATGATCATTTTTTCTGTTATTTTAACATTCAATAAAAATTAACAAAAGAATGATGATGTGATAAAAAAAGATGTAATATTTAAGTAATTTTTATTTTATTGCTAAAAAGCATATTTAAATTTTCACGAATACAAAAAAAATTATATATATTATGAAGGATATCGCATTGTATGTTACATTATGAAATACCAAGTCATATTAAAATTAAAATCACTAGTATTTTCAGAAAGTCTACTCATAGATTTCAGCAATAATTGAAGGGCTTTGACAGTTTATTAGTATCAGTTAAAACTCTGAATTTCATCTATCTTGCAAAATAACAAGAGTGTTTAAAAAATTTAAAGTATGTAGTTATAAGTAAACATCTAAAAAAAAGTCAGCATTTCTTAAACTGTGGGGGTACACCACTTAAAGATGGGGGCGGGATCTCTCTATGTGGGGGCACGGGCATATTGAAAAGTTGAAAACAAAAGGTTTAAAATAAGTATTAAAATTTACTGACAGGAAGAAAAGCAAAATGCATTCTGACATAATAAAAATTAAATGCCCATTTACACTGATGCAATATACTACTATATGCATCAGTACTGCGAAATGTTTTGATAACTAATTTATCAATACTAAATTTTAAAAAAAAGTTTTAATAATTAATAGTGCCACCCATGGGCTTGTCCCATACAAAATTTAGCGCACATATCTTGATAATTTGTATGGTTTTTAATTAAAGTCGTATTGTAGCTTTAGCATCAAAGTAAATTTTTATTATAATCAATACATTGTTATTGTATGGGGGGCGATGAAAATTTTGATCGAAAATTAGGTCGCAGATATTGAAAAATTGAGAAGCACTGATCTAAATTTTTTCAACTGAAAATTCTTTTAAAAAAAAACTCTGTACTGTTCATACACATCAGAAATCTTTTTCTGTCTCTATGGGATCCAGTACTTAACACTTTATCTACCGCATTAAGACTTACTGCAGTTTTTTTTTTTTTTTTTTTTTTTTTTTTTTTTAATGCAATTTTTTTCTTTTTGAATCCTTAATTGAAAATTTAGGGATATACATAAACAAAATACACAACTTTTGGAAATTTAATCTATTAGACCTAATTAATTAGTTAAAGATATTCAATTGTAAAATTTATTACATACACTGTTCACTTAAAATGAATGGTCAAATCGTTTCCTAAGGTCTTCATTAACAATAAAAAAAATAAGACACTTACCTATGACATTAATTACTTTTTCGGAACAAAAATAACAATCTTCGCAATCCAATCAAAATGTCAACTGAAAACGCAATTTCTGCTATTAAACTATTCGCCTTCCCCGCTAAAATACTCATCATTGAATCCGTGCTGCCATATATCTTGAAAGATTGGATTTAAAAGAATATTTCCGTTAAGTATCGTCAGAGTATTCGTAAAAATGGTTATTCTATGCAATTTTAAAGGGAGCGGTACTTATAAGTACCGCGTCTATAGATAAAGGGTTAAATAGTAGATTTAATTATATAAATTTCAATAAATGTATCTAAATACACAGTTACGGGGAAAGAAAAAAATACCGTAAGGAAGAATTTGAAAACTCGAGAAATTAATGTTTTAATTAGATTCATTATACATAGCTGGGAAGAAATTACCAGCATATTGCTTTTAACTAGAAATTTCTGAAAACAGTAATTATGAAGGTAATTAAATATCACAATTGTGAATACATTTCAATAGTTTGAAACAACTGGCAGTCATTTTAAAGTATAACAAATCGTTAGTTAGTATTAAAAAATTAAACTGCATGATACACTTTGATCTATTTTAAACACATCTCAGTTACCTTTTCTCAGAGTATGTCGACAATACCTGTGAACTATAACCACTAGTTATATTGTTCCAAATTGTTTCACTGAAATGAGAACAATTGGAAAAATTCATGACAGGAGACTAAACTTACACGAAAATTTCTAGCAAAAATAGAAGTTGATTTTCCTGGAAACAGAATTCGGCTAGAACATGCATCGAGTTCCTGTCCTGGATAGAACTCTTCAGACACCATCAATCGAGCCATTGTTCGTTACACTTTCCTCTTCGTGACAAGTGAAGTCTTCATAGAAGTTTAATATGGATAGGGCACATGTTCCATTGTCCCTTCTAAGAAGCAATCAAGGCAAAGGAGGAAATCTAATTACAGCAGATTGCAAGGCGAGCGACGGAATTCAATACATCAGTGCCTGTTCCCTTCATAATAGAATATTAGGATATGTCTTCTGTGACTGATCAGAGAAGGATCTGTGTATGATATGATGACATTATTCATTAATGACATGAGAGGAAGCATGCATTACAAACATGTCACTTCAATTCCCTGTTGATAATAACTGTGAGTGTAGTACTTACATTTAAATTGCAGAACTTTATGTTTTGGCTTTTTAAATTTAATTAATTCAACTTTATAAAATTCGTAAGATTAACTGTTATTTATATGAAAAACAATGTGAAGCGTTAGGTATCCGACTACTTGCGTCAAAAATAAAAAAATGGAGATATGGAAACTTGTTTGTGGTTTTTCGATTTATTTATTAGATTTTAAGGAAAAAGACTAATTAGGAAGAAAAATAAAAGAAATTATTACTCCTAAAATGGAAAAAAATGGGTAAAAATTGACAAAAAATTACATAAACGGAGTTCACTCTGTACAAATAGTAAATGAACAAATTCTCAATACTTCAATTTTGATGTATTACTTTGCCATTCCTTTTTGAAATGATCTTCAGGTTAAAAGATATTTTAATTTTTACAAAAACTAGAGCACTTTATCTTAGTGATTATATGCAATTGCTTAAAAGAACAGTGATTATATTCACACAAAGGACTTTTAAATTTTGAAATAAAACAGTGATTGATAAATCTGAAAGTCAAAACACTTCTACTGTTATACAGAACATACAAAACAAATTTCGGCAAATTATTTTAAAAACAATTTGAGCAATCGCTGTCCACGTTTGACCTTTTCGAAAAAAACACATTTTGAATAAAACGCGTTTTAAGTTATGGCATCTGCTTTTACTAAAACACTTATAGTTTTTGTTCAAGTGAACGGAAAATAAAAAAATTGGTATTTTTATTGAGCTAATAAGACGGCATATAAAATGAAATCATAAAAAAAAGGCAATTTTTGAAAAAAAAATCATGATTTTAGAGTCGTCGGATAACTTAAAGTTTTAAACATAGGCTATTTTATTGGCAATTATTAGATGGAATTTGTAATATATGAGAGGTATTTAAATTCAAAATGTACAAAAATTCTCTCATTTTAACAAAATGGTGATTTCAAATAAAATGCAATAACATTTGATGAAACTCACTCTGTTCTTCATAAGGAGAGAGAGTCTAATAATTGTCAAATATTAGACTAATGTATAATTTTCTGATTGTCTGAGTTTATTTGAGAAAACCAAATAAGTTGTTTCGTACTATATTTCAGTTTTCATTCTTACAATAGTTATTCATTATTAATAAATGTTTTTTTTTTAAATCTACAATTGAAAAGTTGTTGAAACAAAAGAAATTACTTCAAAGAGCAAAATATAATCCTGGGTGGTTATAATTAAAGTTACACTATTTAGAGGCCTGCAGAACCGGTTTTGCTTATCGGATTTTGAAGAAACTTGGAATATATGCTATATGAACCATGGGGAAAAGGTTCCTGCAATAAAAAATAGTTCAAATTTTGTCCAATAGGAGGAATTATGGTGCCCAAAAGACAAAAAATATGTTAGAATTGTTAAAGTTTATTCAGTTACAGAATATGCTCAATACGTGCTCCATTGACATCAATAACGCGTCGAAAGCTCATTATAGCGGTTTCAATGATAGCAAATCAAGAGTGGTTTCAGCCACATGGCGTATAACGCCAGCTTTCAAATCAGGTAAAGTCCAAATTCCTCCTCTACAGCACGGTCTTTTAGAAATCCTCACAACCAGAAATCACAGGGATTTAAGTCGGGTGAGCGTGAAGGCCGTGCAACCGGAAAATATCTGGAGAATCACGATTATCACCAAAGTTAGCACTAAGAAGTGCTTTGACTTGGCGCCCAATGTGTGGTGTTGCTCCATCTTGCGTAAAGATAGTGGTTTGCAAACATTGTTGTTCCTGTGTAGTAGGAATGATTAACGATGACAAACGCGCACTGAATAATTCTCTGGCTATGAATGCAAGTTTATAAAAAGATTTGCAAGAGGAATATTTGATGAAAGCCACCTGGTGCTCAAAATTTGTACTAATTTTTTATTATTGTTATAGAAATCTTTTTCCCATGGTCCGTATAGCATACATTCCAAATTTCATCAAAATTCGATAAGCAAAACAGGTTCTAGAGGACTCTAAATATTGTAACTTTAATTATAAACTCCCGGTATTGACCGGAGGCATATAATTAAAGTTAGGGGATTTAATTAAAGTTATGCATTCCTTACCTGTAATGTATTAAATACCCATTTGTAATGTTCATTAGCTTAATTTCTAAAATCAACTGCAATTTTTTTCACGTGCGTACTATAATTTTTTTCAAAAACAAATAGGTACGACAATTTATTGCTAGCTAAATCAATAGCGCTCTAGTAGCTGAAGCACAGTTGTGCCAACATGAGCCTCTACATGGGTTTTAACCCATGTAGTGCTATTTTAATTTGAAAAGCGGCCGTAAGCGACAATTTAATGGCAATTAAAAAAATATTCCTTTGGACTAATAAGAGAGTATTTATGTAGAATTATTGAAAAGTCCATGAAATTCATTTTTATTTTGAAAAGAAAATGTATTTATTAAGAATTTTTCTTTTAGAGATAATGTATCAAAATGAAATTCACCATAAACCAATTGTAGAATCATTGTTAAATACCGAATATTTCTGAGCGTTTGAGTGAGTGTTTATTAACGTCGTATTTAAAGCAACATGAGTGCTTTTAATAACAAACTTCATAATTTTGAACTGCATTCAAGTGTCGAGGAATGGCGCCAGAATTTGTACCCTCATATCAAAATCACCACACCCAATCAACGAAAGCATTTAAGGACACGATAGATTTAACAATAATCTGTTTCCTCTATACAGCAACTAGGACTTGGCACTAGGGCTGGAACTCATGACATGAGAGCCACGAGCTCGTGACCAAAATCACCAGGCTGTAACGGCCATCAGCAAATATTTCTAAGAAAGCCTTATCAATACGTGTATATACAGGGTGATTCAAGTTTTTGGTTCGAATTTCGTGGGGTGGTGGGGAATACATCAGTAAGCAGATTTCACATAGGAATGTCCACATACTTCATCCACAGGAACAAAAAAAGCAACTAGAGTGATCTCAAGAAAATAGTACAAATAAGTGGTGACGATTATGACTTATCTCAACAAGGTAAAGTAAATCTTCACAATAGGTGCTCAAAATTACTACCATTTACACGAATGCAGGATAGAGAACATTTTCGTAGAACATGTTAAAAAAAACTCCGAAAATTTGGAGGTTGACGGACCGTTGGGTGGTTTTATCGCCTTTGGATTTCTTTCTATGGGGAGCATGGAAGCCCACGTTGACAGATAAATGGCCTTTGTTGCACAACCAATGGTCACCGCTGGCATTGTCCGTGATATGCCAGGTGTTTTTGAAAATTTTTGGAGATTAATGTAATGGCGCTGTGAATTCTGTGTTCGAGTAAATGGTAACAGTTTTGAGTACTTACTGCAAGTCTGTATTTTAATTTCTTAGAATAAAAGTCACATCAGTTACCACTTATCTGTACTGTGTTCACGTTGCTTGTCAATTTTGTTCATGTAGATCAGTGATTCCCAAAGTGGTCTATATAGACCCCCAGGGGTCTATGACGACCTTCAAGGAGTCCACTTCAGCGAAAAAATAATTTGGGGGTTCTTGAGGTGTAAATGGGGGTCTATGATAGCAGCTCTCATTAAACCAGATCATGACTTTAAATTTAAAAGGAAATTTAAACAAGTGGAAACCAGAAATACCTATTTCACAGATTTATTTACTAAATTGAATGAGTTTAATTTGCAGTTAAAAGGAGACAACATAAATTTTATTAAAACATGGACCACATTCCAGCCTTTCTTGCCAGAATTAAGCAAAAGGAATATAATAATGGACGTCGCAAATTTTTCCAGTTTCTCAATTGTCACAGACAATCTACCAGGAAAAAAGGCGTTTTAACCTACGTAGAACATTTAAATGCCCATATTTTAGATTTTGAAGCTAGGCGTGAGAATGTTTTGATGTCAGATTACAAGAATTAGGCACTATAATTAGGCACTAACGAAGATCTTGAAGTAAATTTTTGAAACGAATGTCAATAATTTTGGCTTTAAAATGATGTACCTGTTATTTATTCCATATTATGGAATATCTTGAGAAAGTTTTTAATTGTTTTTCCGGTTGAGAAGGAGTTTTACAGCCCCCTTGCCAATCCCCAAAACAAAAAAGAAAGAAGAAAAGACTGGACACTATTAACCGAGGAGATATTTAGGGATAAACCTGACAAAACTGATGTCAATTGTTGAAGATTTGTTATTGCATCCCCATATTCATCCCTCCCATTAAAAGCATTTGGTTGATGTTCAGTCATTTTATGTAATTATTAAATTTTATTTTAATTAATTAAAGCGTCCTTTCTTAAGTTTTAAACACTATACCTCACTGCAGGTAAAAATTTAAATCTTTTAAAGGAAATAGTACTGTCTGTAAAAAAAGTAGTCTTTTAAAGGAAGTACCTGCTATATAAAACATATTTAAGTTAATGAATTTCCAAAAATTTAATATTAGGTTAGTAAGGGTCTACCCTAAGCCGAAACACCTATCAAGGGGTCAATGATGCAAAAAAGTTTGGGAACATCTGATGTAGATGACGTTTGCGGACATGCTTTCATGAGTGAAAACGGTTTTCTGACGTATTCCCTTCCTCCCCACGAAATTTGAAGAATAAGTTTTGAATCACCCTGTATACACGCCTGCTTGTTTATTGTTACTTTGTTCCATCATTTGATTTATTTATTATTTAGTTTTTATTTAGAGAAGGAAAGTTTATTTAAATTATAAATTATATTTAAGATATATATATATATACTCAAAGTGTCAGGAAAAAAAAGAATTAAAACTCCAGAATGCAAAATTATTTTACAGAAACACATATGTTTCGTAATTTTTCTTTAGAGTTTAAAGAACAATAAAGAAGGTAAAATGGAGGTTCTTTCCCTCCTCCGTAAAGAAAGAAAATCATTTCCTATCTAGTGAATAAAAATCCTTTAAGCAAATGGTCCATATGGTCCTTGGCCCATAATAAAACTCTTCTGCATGAACACTTCTACTTATTCATAAAAAAATATAAAAGAAAAAAAAAAGAAAAAGAGTTAAGCAGTTCTTACTTTTCATTGCTTTCCTTCTTTCCATTGGAAGAACTGGGTAACATACACTTTGTTACAATGAATTTATACAAAAAAGAGGGTATCGAATACGAGAGTTTCACTGAAACCAACTTCTTAACAAGCTGCTCGAGAATCTTTCTTCGGAATCCCTTTTTCCATTTTTTACACTTTTCTCCCTTTTTCTTAGCCCTTTCTTAAGGATGACTTTTCTAAAAGAAAAAAGCGATTATAGCTAAGAAAAGTGTAAAAGAAAGAGTGAAAGTGAAAATAGGAACTGAAGTAGTTCAAATATAAAAAGAGCGCGAGAAAAAATCTGTGTGATTAAATAAATATCACTTCAGTAATGGCAATATAAGAGCATTTTTCTATCAGTAACATTGTTAATAGGTTTACTGTTAGTCCACATCGCATTTAAAACCAATGCGAAAGCGGTTGGAGTTTGATGACAAAATATTAAATCACTAATAACTTACGAGAAGAAATTTTAAACTCGCATCCGACTCTGCAAACTTCGGCATCAAAATAAAGTAAGAATTTTCATTCTAGATATTTTTAATATGAAGGAAATCCCCAACAGAACAAATTTCTAATGAAATAAGAATTCTACCCTACTGCATGATTCAAAAATGCCGTCGAAGTTCTAGTGACCATGAAATTCTAAAATTCGAATGAAATCCTTCAAATTTGGATATCTTTCTCCGATTTGCATTCTGATTATTCAAACATTTTGTATTTCTTAAAAATATTCATTACTCTGACATTTAACGCTTTGAAAGCCGTACATATTTTTTAAATCACCAAAAAAAATGACATTTCATTTTTCCATATAGAATAAATCTATAGTATTAACAAACACAGAAAAGTAAACCAATGTAATATTTCAGTACACTTTATTTCAATGAATGGTCAATAGATAGCATTAGTGTATTGAAATGTAGAAACAATGTCATTCTTATTAAATGGCTTACAACATGTAATGAATGTAATATGTGACCTACCAAAAATGTAACTCTTGTGAAAATTGAAGCAACCAAATGTAGAGGATGACCGCCTACACGATGCTTAGACGATGTTGAAAAGGACATCACAATTAATGAGAATCCTCCGATGGAAGGCCGTCGTTACTGAAAGGGTCAACTGGAGGAGGGTCAGTGAGTCAGCCTTGATCCTCAAAAGGCTGTTGAGTTTATGAAAAAAAATGTAACATGACAAATCGTAAAAGTGACCAGATTGAATAAAAGATCAGAAAGTTTACAAGAGCTCAGTAATCAATCTAATGTAATAAGCATCAATGAATTGAATGAAACCGCGTGCGATGAATCAGATCACATATCCACTGAAAACATTTCCCATGATCAGACAGATTATTTCGAGCCCGAGCGACGCATGTGTATATGTACCTAAAAATAAGCTTAGGAATCGTCTATCTACCTTGCATCGTAATGGAGAAGTTTCAAAAGGAAATGAATCAAACATAATTTTGATCTAGGTATAATCAAGCATATGGTGGATTGGATATAAAAAATAAACCAGCCTTATACAGTAGAACCTGTTTTCGCGCGGTCTTTTTTATGCGATTTTATTTTTATACGACATTTTTTGTGCAATTTTTTTTATGCGGTATATATAAATTTTAATGGGTTTGGCATTTGGCAGCACTGTTATTTTTTCTATCAATGTACATATATGCACTTCAAGTTGCTCTGCTCATTGGCTATAAACATTTTTTCGACAATTCACATTTAATTGTTTTCTCTCAACGCACCAGTAGCCCGCGCTTGATTGAAGACGAAACTTACAATGACAAGTGACATTATCAATAATTGGATAGATTTTGAAGATGGACAAGAAGAACTGAATTATTTGGCAGCGAATGAAATATATGCAGGAATATAGCTTTCCAACTAATCTGAAAAACCTTTTCCTTAAATAAATACAATTTCAGAAAGGAGTTCAGTCATGCATATTTGGTTATCGTGACGTTCACAAGCAACTGACCAACCGACCGTCATCACAAAAACTTACCATTCTCTTTAAGGTCCTAAAAATATATAAATTGAAATTTTATCTTCAAGCGACGAAAGCGATTTTGAACTAATTCATCACAGGAAGATGAGCGCTTTAGATTACAATGAGTAGCAGTGAATTATGTATGTACATTTTGAAATGTGTGTGTGTCCTCCGTGTATATAATTAGAAATTAAATCTTTTTAAAATTTTTCCACGTGAAATTAAATCATTTATTTTGTTTGGAAATATTTCCTCATAAATTTCACAAATAGTTGACATATTTTTTTAAGTGTGACTTATTTCTTGGGTCTCTCTCCACGGCATAAAAAAAAATTCTGTAGTACTTCGATAAAGTTGTTAGTCATATGTAAGCATTTATGAAATATTTTCACACATTTTTTTGTGCGGTTTCTTTTTATGCGATCCCTATCTACCACAGAAAAACGGGTTTTACTGTACACACAAAAAAATAATATAAAGGTGGCTGGAGTGGTTTTTTTAATACTATCATTGATCTAGTTGTGATTAATGTTTTTGTTAATTTTATGTATGTCAATCCATCCTACAATAATCACAGACTTTTCAAAATACATCTTTTTTATAAGGAAACTTGAAATGCAACTTACAGAGAATTATGGAAATGTTAAGAGAAAAAAAATAACATACTATTATCAATACGCAAGAAATAAGTAGCTGCAAAAGGTGAAATTTCAGATGTAAGACCAACTTAACAAAGAAAATGTAAAGAAAGCGTCCCTGAGAAAGATAGAAGTACTCAGATGAGATGTGTGTTATTCGAGACAATTCTCTACTCAAAACATGTAAAAATTTCTTGCAAATCTTTCTGAAAACAAGAAATTTGTTAGAAATTGTGTGTAGTTGTTTATAACACCACCCGATTAACGGTTTCAGATTGAGGTCTACTAAGTTCATCATGACAAGGGGCTAGACTTAAGCCTGTCGTTAGCCACAACTTTGAGCATCATGCTGG
Source organism: Trichonephila inaurata madagascariensis (assembly GCA_019973955.1). Taxonomy (NCBI): domain Eukaryota; kingdom Metazoa; phylum Arthropoda; class Arachnida; order Araneae; family Nephilidae; genus Trichonephila; species Trichonephila inaurata. The sequence continues at coordinate 79,429 of BMAV01019695.1, read as the reverse complement.
TGACAGTATCATTTGGGTTGGTTTCACTCCAATTTTGAGGGATGGGGGACCCTGGGGATGTCAGAGACCTCCCACCAACTTCTCAAAGGAACTTGAGGCTCGCCGAATGTTTAGAGTAAAACTACAGGCACAAACATCCGCACCTTCTCCCGGATTCAAACCCAAACCCTAAGGCACAGCAGTCAGAATCCCTTTCCACTATACCGTCTGAGTGCCTTCAATAATATAATTAATAATGTAAATACAATTAAGTATAAAATAACTAAAATTTGTGAGTTACTTCATTTGTGTGTTTTAAAATTTTCCAATTTTCAATCATTGTGTCCTTCCCCTCTTTCTCCGTACAATAATAATGTGTTTTGACGCTAAAGCTACGAAACGACTTTAATTATAAACAGTACAAATTATCAAGATACGTATTAACTTTTGCATATAATTGTATACATGATGAGTCTTGTAATTATGAACGTTTTTCTTAACTTAGTAATGATAAATTAATGATCAAATACATTGTGCAGTACCGATACATTAATAAATATTTTATCATTGTACATTTGTATTTATATTATTTTAGAATATATTCTGTTTAGATTCCATTCAGGAAATTAATAATTTTCTTAAACCTTTTTATTTTGACTTTACGATATGTTTGCGCCCCCTGGTAAGATTATCACTCCCCCCTAAAAGAGGTTGCGCGCCACAGTTTGAGAAACGCTGCTCTAACGTAATGCTTATTAAACTATTTAGTGACATTACAAGATTTTTTTTCCTTTCAAAAGAGTTATGAAAGTTTGTTTTGTTCTAGATAAATTATACCGCTGTTTAAATTTTTTAGAACTGAGGTAACCTTTATATTGAAGCACTCTTACATTACAAAATATTTTCTATGGAACGCAAAAATTCCTTGTGTATCATGTCCATGACATGAGATACGTCGGTAGAAATTCAGTTAGAAAAGGAAGAATGGATGCTGCATTATCCCACCAGTGTGTAGGAGAAGGTCTTTAAAACATCCTTTTGTGCCTTCATACAAAAGTGAACGCGGAAAATGGCGGAAGCTCTTTGAAGCCGTTTCCGTCTCTTTTTGATATTTTTCTTCCCTTCTCTTCTCCTTTACCGATGCATTTATACTCTATTTTGACAGTAGATAAAAGTTGAATCCCTTTTCCATTTTTCCGCTTTTAGTCAGTGAGCAGCCATTTTATATTCATTCCTTTCGGAGATATACAAGGCATGTTAAGATTACTTAAAACTAAATATAGTTGTAAGGCATTTGCCCGTGGGTGATGCCTTACTTCTAAGTTATCCTCGTGACCTAGGGGTGTGGGAGCGAATGAAGAACCAGGCGTTGCCATAATCTTAGTATCTCTTTATTAAGGTATCCGACTACCCTAAAATCATGAATTTTTCAAAAATTGACAAATTTTTCTTATGATTTTATTTTATAGGTCATCTTATTATCTTAATAAAAATATCAAGTTTTATATTTTCCATTCACTAGAACAAAAACTACAGGTGTTTTAGTAAAAGCAGATGTCATAACTTTACACAAGGTGTCAAACTTTAAAATGCGTTTTACTCGAAATGTGTTTTTTTTTCGAAAAACTCAAACGGGGACAGTGATTGCTGAAACAGTTTTGAAAATAATTTGTTGAAATTTTTTTGTGTATGTTCTGTATAACAGTAGAAGTGGTTTGACCTTCAGATTTAACAATTACTGTTTTATTTCAAAATTTACAGTCCTTTATGTAAATATAATCGTTGTTTTTTTAAGCAATTTCTTATAGTCATTAAGATGAAGTGCTCTAGTTTTTGTAAAAATTAAAATATCTCTTCTCTTGAAGGTCATTTCAAACACGAATAACAAAATAACACAACGAAATTGAAAAATTGAGAATTTTTTCATAAATTTTTTGTACAGAGCGGGCCCCGTTTATGTAATTTTTTGTACATTTTTACCAGTTTTTTCCCATTTTAATAATAATCAATTTTTTTTTCTGTTTTCAATTTTAGGATTTTTTCCTTAAAATATACTATATAAATATAAAAATCAGAAAAAAATTCCCATATCTCCTTTTTTTCAAAAAAAAGTTGTCGCAAGTAGTTGTATACATTACGGTCTTAACTTAAACACTATACAATGATAATATTTAAATTTTAACTTAGCGGATCTTAGGGGAGAAACACACAATACGTATAACCAAATAAGTGCGATCCTGACCACTATATTTAACTTTACCAGCGACTCTTAACTTCAGTATATACACAGTTCCTAGTATCTAATAGAACGGTCCTACCTCTATATCCTAGATAGAAGCAACACACTCGAATCCTCAATGTCGTTTCTTTATCTCGCGTGGAATGTTATCCACCTTGACTTGAATGCCCTTTCACGGATAGCTGAATGCTGGAATATTGGATTACTTCAGCTTACACGCTTAAACTCAGACTAGTATAATCACTTTCCAAATGGCCACACCGCTTACGCTAAACTTCTGCTATTTAAAAGGTTCCTAATTTGCACAATCACGCTTCGCTTCTGGATTTGATTGGAAAGAACTTGCCTTTTTCGGCCCCAAAGAACCCAAGAGGATAATTAATAGAAAGCGCGATGAGCCCGTTACATTGCAACTAATAATTGTTTCTCTATTTCCACTGAAAATATGTGCATTTTTTACTCAAGCAGTGTAATATAATATACTAATACGGACTGTCAGCCTTATTCACCAAAGGTCTCAGAAATTTCAGGGGTTGTTTTGGATATCTTCGGTGCTTATCTGCACTACTTGGACAAGACAACAACAACAACATTCATTTAACATTGAAAGACTCATTTTTAAATCTCTGTAATTTAGAAACCTTTTGCAGAATTTAAAAAAAAATTATCTAAGAGTCTTTGTTTTTGAAAATTCAAGTGTCCTTACACGAGATTAAAAGAAAAGAAAATTCAGAAGAAACTTTATTTTTAGAAGCTAAATTACTGCTTTAATCGGTCTAATAAAATTACAATTCTAAGATTATGTTAGAAGTCTACTTAAATCGAAGCTTATGTTCCATTTGAGTTATGAACATTAATATCAATTGCAATTAACTTCAATTAGAACTATGAAAGTTACTACGTGTTTTTATTTCTATATTGTTTATGTGTCTTTTATCTTTTGGAAAAAAAACTGTTCCTTGTCAAAAATATAATTCCTTTCTAATAAATCACTTTAGTATTTCCTTTTCAGTCATCTTATTGTTTAATTCGCAATACAACGCTAAATAAATTTAAAAAAACAGATTACAAAAAAATCAAGACTACTGATTGAAGATCTTTATTATATTGTAACGTATCGTGGCTCTAGGATTTTATGCTCTCAGTCTCAAAGAACAAGACCGTTCTTCAGGAGCGATGGAAATTTATTGTCGAAAAGAAATCCTTGAAATACAGGGTTAATAATAATAGATTCACTTAAAAATTACCAGACCTTCACACTTTCTACGGCATACAGACACAAGTATTAATGTCTAAAATGCAAGTATATAAAATTATTATCCTCAAGTATTCACTGGTCCTATTCAACAGCCGAAGTAATCTCTAATCGCTGGTCGACATCACGGTCAAATCAGTACTACTCTGCAAAGGTCAAAACAAGACTAACTCATCTCTAGTCCAATCAATGCAAGCTCTGAAACGGTCAAAACAATACTGTTTTTATTGTGCGAGCGAATCCCTACTTATAGGCCTCGCGGATCTTTCGAGAAAAATTCGCTTGCGTCATAGATCGTGATTGTCGTAGATTTTTCCACTAATTTCCGGAAGGAACCATAGGATCACGAACTCGCCAAAAGTGGTCGTTAAAAATGATGCCAACTTGGCTCTATCGGCAAGATTTCTCCAAGTTTCCATTGAATCACCATTTTTTTATGTAAGGAACGGCGTTGCTTGCTAATATTACAATTTTAACATAAAATAAATACAACATAGAGTATTATAAACGTATTACACATACAGATATAAATTATTTACACTATTTTAAACATTCATTACACAAAATCCGTAACAATATTAAGAAGTGGAATTGAAAACCATTCTTATCTCATACAATATAAAAAAAATAAAATATAAGCTATACTTCTATTACCACAATCGAATTTAACCCTTAAAAACAAATTGCCGACCAAATTTACTTGTAATTCTTATTTTAG